>KK112466.1:1001080-1022924 GCA_000611955.2 Stegodyphus mimosarum
TTTATATAATAATTTTTAATAATATTTATTTGTTTACACAATAGAAAAATATTTGCACCCAGAAAAACTAAACACTCAATAACATGTGGCCCTTGTTAGGAGATGAAAAATAAAATAATATAAATCGTATCACAAATGAAAAATTTTTTTAATCGATGCAGACATATTATGAAAAATTCCCTATGTGAATTATGCAGAAAATGTACTGTAAAGTTCCTTATTCTAAAAAACACCCAAATCTTAATTTTTCACACATTTAACAAATGACCTTTTTCCGAGCAATTCAAATTTAGTTTACTTTTATTGATCATGGATATAAATAAGTAGGTAACGTTCTGTAATTCTGTACACTCTGTGTCGGGAAAAAAAGAGAAAGTTAATTCATTTTAGAGCAGAAGTAGTTGCTTCAAAAAAGCCGCGTTTGTCACTCAAAACACGCTTTCTACTCTCATTATGTCCCGCACAACCTGAAATCACACTAATACAACACTCAACCTTTGCAAAGAAAAAAGCAAAAGTTCACATTTACTCTTCCTGCACTTTTAACGACCAGCATCCAAGAGTGCTTCATTGAATCGAAGAAGTCCCAAGGGCAAATAGTTCTTAAATTACTTTTCGTTCGTCAAGCATGTTTTCCACTGTACCTCTCCAAAGTGAGATCTGTCATTCCTCCCGGCATCATTCCTCATTCGTTCATTTGGTGAAATGAAAAGGGGACTTACCATAAATTAAAAATGAGCGTGTACAATAAGGAAATTTCGGAATATCCTTAGAAGTAAGCCGAGAGGTGTCGCATACATTATTACTAGCATGGAAAACACAAGTAAATGAACTTCCTGCTTTTGACCCACAAATTAGGTTTCTGTTATACCCTTTGGTATAAAGAAATGTTTCTAAAGCAATTGCAAGAGTATAAAAGCACCTTTAATGGCTGAGTGCAAAAGATCTCTTAAAATGTTCCTAGTAAATCATCCTTTTCAGAGGAACATAAGCTATGAAGTTATCTGCTTCGAATCAGTGGTACATCCTTTACTTTGTAAAGACAATTTACTTTGAACATTGTAACAGTAAGGTAGCCGAACCCGTGACTGCATGTTTTAGGGACTTCTTAATTCACTTTACTTATTGGTGAGAAAAGTATAATCTTGTAGAATTAAAGGATGAATTTAAGGGTCCTCTAAAATTAGTTATTATAAAGCTATATTATGATAATTATTATATATATTATTAGTAACATAATAATAATACTATAATATAATAATTATATACTTTAAAGATCTTATATTCAGTGACTGTAGCCACAGCAAGATGGTACAATGCATTCTTAGAATTAAGCAACCTTTGTGTATTCCATATAAAGTACCAATGTGCTCAGTTACACTTACAATTTTTTAGATATAGTCTATATATATAAAGAAGAAAGTCTGTTGGTTTGTCCTCTAATAACTCAGTCGCTAGTATAGCTATCGTCACCAAACTTTCTACAATTCTTTTTTGGATCTTGAAAAAGGTCGACGTCCACTTTTTTCCAAAAACAAACAGCTAAATTCAGAGATATGAATTAAAAACTCGGGGAAACAATAATTTTCGCCATCAGTTTTTCGAGTGGCAACAGTCTCGCAATCTGAAGATGAAATCTGCTTTATTTCGAAATTTGTTGTCATTGCTCGCTTTCAAATCCTAGAGTTTGTTAATAAAACTTTCCTAAGTTTTACGATGAAATAAAAATAGCACTGCCAAATATTAAATACATTATTCCCGATTCCATAAATTCGTGGAAAATCATTTCGACTGTTCCCATCTTCATACGACTCTAATCAGCGGAAATGTTAATTAAAAACTATGAAAACGCTGATTATTGCACTCATTTTTCTGGGTGGCAATAGTCTCGCACGTTAGAGATAAAAGTGCTTTATTTCGAAAAGTGTCGCTACTGCTCGCTTTCAAATCATAGAGTTTGATAATTCAAAATTTGTAAGTTTTACAAAATCTGTTCCTATAAAGAATAATGTCTATTTGTGTGTTTGCTTGTTAGTTCGCGTTATTGATTGTTGATCAATTGTGATAATTTTATGGCCACATTTAATCGACTAAAATTGAATATAGGTGAAATATTGGTGGGAACTTGAGCTTTTACGACCATTTGGTTAGAAAAACGAAAATCATTAAAAACTGCATGCCATTGTTGCTGATATAATGAAAGAGAATTAGCTTATTTGTCTATCGAAATTTTTAGGTGGGTTTCATATCGCATGAGACTGAAAAATTTATGACTATGAATCGTATTTTTTGCAACGTTATTATAGAAGGATTGGAGAGGTATCGTTCTTTCTGTTGTTAGATGTATTACACTCTAACTTAAGTGACATCAGGTACTTCCGCTAGTACTGTATAATATCGGAATAATTATTGGAGTACGTTTTCTGAATGAAATAATTCTTTGTAACCTGCTTCATGTAAATTAAATTAACCGTAAAAATCAGGAAAGACTTTCTTTAACTTGAAGAATAGCAAAAAAATCTTATTTTTGAACCTTAATAGTTTGATCATTTTTTTCTCCATGGCTATTTTTAAAGAAATTAATTTGTTGCTTATTTCCTTATCCTTTTTTATATTTTCTTAATTTATCAGTCCTTTCCTATTACGCAAAATTTGCTTTTTTCAGATATGGAACCAAAAAAAAAACATACTTTACTAATTTGTCTTACTTTAGCAAAATTAAAAATAGCATAAGAGGATGCTCAAAGCTTTCCGTTCCTCCGGGATTTCTTCTTGAATTGCATACTTTTTTCTCCCTTTTTTTATAATTTTGAAGATGAAAGCTAGCAGACATTTCTTCATAGCTTTGTAAGTTTAAAGAAGAATGATTTTAGGTTTTTGAGCTGTGCGTTTCCCAAGATAACAGAAGTGAATCATTACTATTTCAAATATGTATTTAGTACAAAATGTCAGCAAATCTTTAAATGCTTTTAAAATTTAAGCAAATCCTTCTAAATCTTGCGACTGCATTAGTAAGCTAAAACGTTAGGTGAGGCAAAATAAAGTCTAACCATAAACTAAAAACAAGAAAAACTACTTTACATTTGTTATTCTTTACGTCAAATAGCAATAATAGAAATGCCATTTATCAGAATTTGTAAATATATATATATATGACTGAAAAGTGATGGCTCCTATGCACAAAATAAGATGGTGGCTGTAACTGTCTCCAGTAGAAGCTATCGAAGGAAACGAAGATGTCAAAAATGAAAAAGCATGTTACAGAAATGCTCTTATCTTAATAATTATACTGCTGAAAGATTTCAATAATACATAATTTCAGTCCTATGGGAATTTATTTGTGTATTTTTATTTCGAACTATGTAAATCTATGCCTATGAACTACGTAAATCTATGTGTAGGAACTATGTGTAATAATTTCAAAATCTACGTGTGTGTTCGTGTGTATATGAACTATGTGTATCTATTTAATTAGAGTGCGTTTTTATTTTGAAAATGTGTTATAATTGTTTGTGTTTGTTACTATGTATTTTTTTTAATTTCTAAAATAATTGTTTTTCCTTTTTCTTACTACAGTGTGAAAATCTTCTTTTTATTAAACGATATATTTCTGCAGCTCTTTGTACACAATTTGACAAGGACAACAGTGTTTCATTGCCGTAAGTTTACAGAGAACCAAACTAGTATCGCTAAAGGACCGATTCGTCAAGAACGTTTACATGATCAAAAGAAAAATAAATAAAATGATTCTAATCAAAACCTAATCTAGGAAGCAGCATCGGTTATTAAATTATATTTCATAATTTATTAAAAAGAACAAAATATTCTTTAGTTCTTTAAATTGTAAATTTTGATACAATGAAAATCTCAATCTAATTCTTTCCATACATAAAAACTCGGGTTTGCACTGAAAGAGTTAAAGGAGCATCAATCATAAACATCAATACTGACAGTTTTCTTAATCATAATAATTAACTCTAACAAAAACAGTTAGCCTTTTCTTAACTCATTCATTATCATTTTAGACACATTTATCAAAATAAAATGTTTGTTCATATGGTAAACAAGCAGCCGAACATTTCAAATAAAAATAATTTCTATTTTCAGAAAGTTTCTTTTAAATTTCAAATATAAATATTTTGTAATACACTTTTAATGCCAAAATTATAATCATAAATTTCAAATTTTGTGCTCGCAATCCCAACACTATCCAGTATCCCAATATAACTACATGAAAGTCGTTATAGAAGATTGAAAGGCTAACTATCACTTAAATATTTTAATGTGAGCCATGATTTCGAACTTAAAAAACAAGTCAAATGGGATTTATTTTAGAATACAGTAATTTTGGGCTCATTAAACACTTCAATAAGTAATGGGTCATACAAATTCCTGCAATGATCTGTGAAGAAATTATTTCAATAAAAAAACGTTTGCGGTAAATGAATTAACAAACATCAAGCAAAAAATCTTTCTGAAGTGATTAAAATTACACAGTATATAATTAACTGACATTTTAGAGCATCATTTACAAATAGTGTTAAAAACAGCTGCGTATTGTTGCGTGCGTACGGATTCGTTGTGGATTGAATGCGCAAGTCGTTAAATAGTTAACAAAAATTTATTATTTCCACAACAGCATTAAGTAAACAAACAGTTCGCTTAAAACAGCTACAACTACAATTCAGATGAGATGTTTTAATTCGGCTTTTGTAAGCTTTTTAAATTCTTCATTAGAACATTCTCAATTTTTCTGGATGGCAACAGCAATTACGAGATATTTATTAATTAAATGTTAAATGCACGCGCTCATTTATTTTTACTTCTCCGACGTAGCTTTATATTAAAAAATCATCTGCTTTGCAAGAGAAAATAAAACAATTTCAATTACAATCCTAAATAAATATCTAAATAAATATGGAATCCGTAACACTGCCCCCTTCCCAAGGACTGCACGTTCCGGCCAGTACAGTCCTTCGACAGGAAGCCAAACTTATAACTCAATCATCAATGCAATAAAAAACATTACATTACAATAACAAAATAAACCATAATTGCAATAAGTAACTTTCAGCAAATTATATACTAACAATCACCAATAACAAATCAAGTGCTATCAAATATTAAATACAATCAAATACTATCGGATACTAAATACAAATCAAATACCAAATACTATCAAATACTAAATATAAAAAGGATCATGCTGTTATGCTATTTAAAATTATATACATTACGTACTATGGCCATAGTAAAGAACTAACCCGTCTTAATGAACGACTTTAGGCTTAGAGTTCGATGACTTACGGATCCGAACCACCACGTCGTTCAGCATGTTTAGGACTGTGTAAGGACTATTTCAAGGTGCCTGTAGTTTCGAAGAAAGTCCTTTTCGAAGAGTTGGATTCGATAACGACACCTTGTCTCCTTTGTTGAAACGATGTTCAGCAGCTCTCGTGTCGTAGCGAGTCTTCATTTTCTCCGTCGCCAACTTCACACACTCTTGTGCAAAGTCGTGCATCACTTCAAACCGTGCCTGGAGATCTTGAATGTATTCCTCACGCGATAAAGGCGCATCCTAAGAGCAACAAAACATCATATGATAGACGAAGGTCACAACCGAAGAGCATATGAGATGGGGAATAGCCGGAAGTCTCGTGGACAGTACTGCAGTAAGCCAGTAAAAACAGTGCTCACTTTTTGCCCCAGTCCTGTTAATTTCTGGAAACCACTAATGAGAGGTTATTGAGAATGGTTCGATTAAACCTCTCTACCATGCCGTCCGACTGGGGATGTAAAGGCGTCGTTTGGGTTTTGCCAATGCTGAACAGCTTGCAGAGTTTTTTGATTACAGCCGAGGTAAAATTCCTTCCCTGATCGGAATGTAACTGAAGATGCACATTTCCGAAGCTGGAAATCCAGTGCTGTATCATCATCTCTGCTACTGTGACAGCCTCTTGTTTAGGAATAGGATACGCTTCAGGCCGCTTGTTGAAATAATCGATGTCAACGAGGATGTATTTGTTGTCATCAGCGGTTCGTGGCAGAGGCCCTAAGATATGAAATGCGGTACGTCCAATAGGTGCTCCTACATTGTAACGTTGCAACTTCTCTCGGCTGCGTTTCTTCTGTCCATTCCGATTTGCACAGTCATTGCAAAATCGGCACCACTTTTGTACGTCATCCTTTGCATTATTCCAGTAGAAACGCTCACCAACTCTCCGCAAGGTCTTCATTATTCCAAAGTGGCCTACTACAGGGCTGTTACGTAGTTTTTAAGGACGAACAAAATCCGGGATTTTGGGAATAGCAGCTGTCATCGGGATGTGCTTTCATCATCCGATTCGAATTTCGGGTACAAGATGCCGTTTCGAATATGGAGTGAGTCCCAGAGAGCCCAACATTATTTTGTCATGGGAATATAGCTCGAAATGTCGTGCCAGGTAGGTTTTCTGTTTGAGGTCACCTTTAAATCAATTACGGGCTTAATGTCACGGTCCTCCAGCTGATCTTTCCTGATTTCTTGTCAATCCATGGGTCTGGACCAGCTGATCTTTATGTTGTAATTTGTATGCGACTGGATTAAGCAGCTGGTATTTAACTTCGATCCTGGAACAATATCGGCAGTTTTCTGGGCAAGGTCTTCTAGACAAGGCGTAAGCGTTTCCGTACGATGATCCCTTGCGATGACGGATAGTAATGTCATATTCCTGGAGTCTCTGTATCCATATGGCTATCTGACCCTCAGGATTCTTGAAATTTATAAGAGAGGACAATGATGCAGGATTCGTGCGGGCAAGAATTTTCTGTCGTATAGATAAGGATGGAAATGTTCTAAGACTTTGACTATGGCGAGCAACTCTTTCCTGGTGACACAGTAATTCCTCTCCGGTTTAGGCAGGCACTTTCTCCAGTAAGCCTGTACATATTCTTGGGCCTCTATTTCTTGGGTCAAAACAGCGCAGACACTTTGATTACTCGCGTCCGTGTGGAGAATAAATGGTCTGTTCAGCTGAGGATACGTCAGGATTGGAGAAGATAAAGCTTCCTTCAGGATCTTAAATGCATCCTCACATTCTTTTGTCCACACGAACTATTGCTCGCTCTCTGTCAGCTTGTGAAGGGGTCCTGCGATGGAAGAAAAATCCTTCACGAATATCCTATAGCAGGTGCAAAGCCCTAGAAAACTTGAAAACTTCTCACCTGGTGGACATTTTCGGCACGTCTCCGGTCTTTAACTGCTGACACGTTTTCTAAATCCGTGCGCACACCTTCAGGAGAGATGACATGCCCGAGGTAAGTAACTTCCTGTCTGAATGACTTCAATTTAGTGGGACTCAAGTTTAGATTGGCTTCTTTCAGTTTCTGAAGCACCTGTCTAAGATTTTCCAGGTGCTCTTCGAAACTCTTCCCGACGATAATGATGTCATCGAGGTATATCAGACAGACTTCGTAGGAAAGACCTTTTAAAACAGTCTCAGTTATTCGTTTGAACGTAGCCGGCGCATTACATAGTCCAAACGGCATCTCCTTGAACTGCCAAAGTCCTTGTCCTGCAGTAAATGCCATCTTTTCTCTTCCATCAGGATGTATTTCTACCTGCCAATATGCACTCTTTAAATCAAGTGTCGAGAACCACTTGCTTCCAGAAAGAGTATAGTCATCCATTGGAAGAGGGTGATTGTCTTTCTACGTAACCTCGTTCAACAGGCGATAGTGAACGCACAATCTGGTTGAACCGTCTTTCTTCTTCACTAGGACAAAGGGAGATGCCCAGGGACTTGCTGAAGGCTCGATGACATTGCGTTATTGTGTGTCATTTAAACGTGTTCGTACCTATTCCTGTTTAGCAATCGGCAGACATCTTGGATGTTGCTTGATTGGTGGATGATTACCAGATTTGATTCTATGTTGAGTCAAACTGGTTCGACCCACGTCAGAAGAAGAGCGGGAGAAAACATCTTGAAGATCTTTAATGACACGCTCGACAGCATTCCTTTCCTCATCGATTAATTGCGCATTCTGCAATAACTCCGCTGTAATGCTCTCTGAAGACACGGTTTCTGGGATGTTACTTTTTCTTTCAACGCTAATTACTGTAGTATATTATGTAACCACTTCACCTTTCTTAATAACTCTCCCCTTGTCAGTTCCATTGGCAATTTTCCCCGGGATAACGATCCTCGATAGGTCGACGAGTGCTGAGGCTATTAGTACTCCTTTAAGGCTATTACAATTCTTGGGATATTCCATGATACTGTAGCGGAAATTTCTATTTTCGACTATGGATCCAGGAAGTTAAATTTCTGTTCTTGCCGGTATTGTGACATAGTCTTGAGCTATGATTTTGTGGATAGATTTCACTCCTTCATCATTAATCCCGAATAAGGTTATGTCTTCAGAGGCAGAATGCAGTTCTTTATTTTTATATTTTTTAAGTCCAAGGAATAATTGTATTTTCTTAGAACGTCTAATCCGAATAAGCAACGGTCTGTAATTTCTGTTACATATGCCGTGTGATGTTAGGCGGCATTTCCAAGCATGATGTTAACGTTAAGTTTACCCTCTATATCGATCTTCTAGCCCGACACTGTCTGGAGAGTAACACAGGGCAGCGTGCGGATAAGTTTACCTTCGAGTTGCTGATCAATCTTTTCGGATGATGGTAACATTGGCTCCTGTGTCGATCGTCATATTACAAGGAAATTCATTGAAGTGACCCATGATAAAAAGTCAGTTTCTGCCGCCACTCACTGCAGAAATCTAAAGCGCTTTAAACTGGGGATTTTCAATATCTGGTAAACTGTACCCCGCGAGATGGGCACGAATTAGTTTCCCTCCTTCTTGATAGGCGCGGTATTAACATCCGTGCCCTGGAGTTTCTTCGAATGTGTCCTTCAGCACTGGAGTTCCAGCACTTTCCGGTCAGTTTCCTGTCACCAATATTCCCCTGCAAGGCATTCACTTGTCATGTTAAATCATCTAAACTAGCCATCAATTGATTCACTGGCTGGTGGACTCTCACAGTTTTGACTGGGTAGCGATCTCTACGAGTTGCTTGATGCGCTGCTTCCAATTTCATGGCGTATACTAGAGCGCTTTTTATATCTTTCACATCCGCCATTCTCAGAACTTTCTGTATTTCAGGATCCCGGATGCCGTGGATAAAGTATTGCAGGGACAGGATTTTCCTTGTTTCTGTCGGGCACTCCGAAAAGGCGAGGTGGAACAGCCTTTCAACATCCGTGGTGAGCTCCTGGAGTGTTTCCGTAGGCCTCTGTTGACGGTATTTTAACTGAAGCCTGCTGTAATCTTTTAAACACTTCTCTCCAAAACGCAGCTCCAAAGCACCGGACAGAGCTTCGAAATCTAGCCTTTTGTTTTCAGGAATTGTTTGAAGGATATCCGCTGCGTCTGCTCTCGAAGCGGCAAGGTGGCAGGCCTTAGCTTGGGAATCCTATCCATTTGTTTCCACAACTATAGAAAATTGAGTCTTATATACTTGCCAGGAGGTCTTTCCATCATATGTCGATAGCTTTAGAAAGAGACGGGCAGGTATGGATAGAAATTTGAAACTATCCGAATTGCTTCCTGCCGTTGCTACGGATTTCTTTAAAGTATCAACTTCTTTCGGAATTGCAGAAGCCTTGTCATCAGTTTGTTGTTTGATTTGGTGTTGGACGGCAAAAACGCTTCCTTCGATTCGTTGGTCTACAGCAGAAACTCTTCCTTCTATTTGTTCTTTTACAGAAGAAACTCTTTCTTCAGTGTGTTGAACTTTGTTTTCAACAGCGTCAGTGCTGCCTTCCATACCCTCGAATTTATTTTCTATTACGCAGATAATTTCTCTTTTCATTTCCTCTTGACCTGCTTCAATCGTTTCTTGAACGGCTCTCATTTCTTCTTCAACGGAAACTTGACCAGCTTCCATCTTTTCTTGAACTGCTGTTATCTCCTCTTTAACGGAATCTTGGTCAGTTTTTATTTCTTCTTTAAATGCAGAAAATGCTGCCATAAATTGCCTTAAATGTTCCTCCATCGCTCGTGTAATTAACATTAAAAAAACCCCACTCCTGACACCAAAAATTGTTCCGTGCGTACGGGTTCATTACGGATTGAATGCACAAGTCGTTAAAAAGTTAACAACAATTTACTCTTTCCTCAAGAAATAAATTAAAATGCTGAACTATTTCTTTAGAGATATAACAATATAAGATATAAGAGCAAAACTCAATTCTAAAACAGAGAAACTAATTCTATCTCACAGCGAAATCGCTACAATCAATAACAGCATTAAGTAAACAAACAGTTGGCTTAAAACAGACGCTACAATTGAGATGAGGGGTTTTAATTCGGCTTTTATAATTTTCCTTAATTATTCACTGGAACATTATATAATACTATTTGAATACTGTTGCTACCAATAAAGATTTTCCACTTAATATTATTGACCAAGCAATTAAAAAATTCTCATATCAGCACAACAAAGAACACTCTCTTGTTTTAGAAGATTATAAGAATTTTGTAGTTATTCTTTTCCTCCTCTTTTAAAGCTATAAAATTTTATGCATTTTACAGGAGTTTAATTCTTCTTTCGTTTTTTCTCCTGTCAGTGTAATTGTTTCTTATATCTAAAAATCACCTTCTGGATATGTATTCGTCGAGTATGTACAGTATTCCTTGACAGTGTCATTTAAGACTAAGGAAGCCAAAATAACTTCGCACTAAGAACATGAAACATAAGTAAGGGAAGAAAAAAAACGCAGAAATCTTCTGTTGCTCGATATTGTTGGACAAACTTTTCTATTTTCCATTTCGCTTCAGCAAATATTATTCAAAGAAGTGTTTCTTTTACGAACTGTATTTTCTAGAGGCATTTCACCTTCATAAAAGATCTTTGAGTTCTGGTTAATAATCCAATCCGAATTTTAATCAAATCCCAACCTAAATTTACGCTCAGCTTAAAGAAATTATTTTATAGTTAGTTTGTTTTTTCATCAATTGATGGAGCCTATTCACCAGATGGCCAAGAGATGACGCCAGCCTATTGTTATCACTAGTATCGCGTGAGTACCCGATTAATTTCTGTCATTTTCTTTCTTACAGCTGCAGAAGGAAATTCTGAAGTAAAATCTTCGAATACAGTATTGGAAATTCTAAAAATTTAACGCTGGATATTGTTGTTTGAACTTCTAATAAGCATTAGGTTTATTTGTAAAGAATTTCTATAGACACAGATAGAATGTATAGTAACATCTGGGATATAACAACTGTTATAAATTTGCAGTTATTCCTGGAATGTAAACTTTACTCATTTAATAATTAGTTTTTCTGTAAGAAATTTTAATTCCACAGTTTTGGTTATGAAACTAAATCTTATTATCAATTTTCATTATTATGCAGTGCTGTTTCACAGTCTAATTTGAAAGACAAACATACTAATGCATTAATAAAAGTAGCAAAATCTGCGGTAAGGATTATAGTTAATTTTTTTTTAATTTTCCGGAGTTGAATGTTTAATGCTACTTCTTTTTGTAATCGGTTAAATTCGGAACAACATTTATTTTCATTACTAATTCTTTTTAACTGTGAAAACTGCTTCAGAACTTATGAACTTAGTTAATCCTAGAAAATAAGAAAGAAATATTGGATCAAAATTAAATTAAGAGAAAAATGTTAAAATAGTTAATGTTACAATTAATAAATACCAGCCGCATTTTAGGATGAAATACTAGGCAAAATTTTGTCTAAACTGATTAATGAAAGTTAGTAAATGATAATTAAATATAAAACACATCAAAATGACTTCTTATACTTACAAATCAAATATACTTTTAAATAGTTTTAGCAAAAAACAGGTACTGATTAAGCTGAGATTGAAAGTATTTCAAATTTATTTAGCAAAGTTCATTAATGCTAAAAAGTAAACCTATCTACTTAAATAATTATAAATATTAAATATTACATTTAAAGATAAACTTTAGCATTTTTACAAAATAGTAATGATATTTTAATATTATCTCAAAGTACAAATTCATTCCAAATTTTTAAATAAATATGCATTTTAGGATATTAATATCACGAAATATTAATATATTCTGAATTATACTTCATTTAAATTTCTCAGACACTGAAACATTCGTGAGAAATACTTTGAAATTTAACTGAAATACTATTTAAATATGAACAGGTTTTTAATTATCGCTTAGTTTAGCAAAGTAAAGGCTACCGACCAAATAAAATCTTTACAATAAGGAAATTATTTGTAATTTGAGAGGAAACGGGACGCGTCTTTTGTTGTTAGCTTTTTCAGTGAGAGAGAATTTCTCATTGTCACTAAGCAAGACTTGCTGTTAGTAATAACACTTCTAAAATTACTCTCCGTTTCTGAACTCTGTTTTGCGGAGCTACTTCAGACAGAAATCTGTTACTACCGTCTTTCATCACTCTTCCAGACAGTCTTGTATATTCAGGGGCTGTACAAATATAAATTTTCGGATATGCCAGGGGATATATGCTAGAAGTAATGTTTCTAAATTGTTTATATGGCTTTAATTTTTGTTGTTAGCAGATCATAGCTAAATTTTAAAATTATAAGGTATTTCTCCCGTCTTCTTCGCGTGGCTGCGTTGTGGGCTTATTTTAAATTCTGCAACTGGGCAGCCTTGTTTTGATGCAGAATATGCATCCCAGTTTTTTGTTTGTTTGTTTGTTTGTTAAGAAAAGGAAACATTGTCTCGTCCAACAAGAATTCAATAGAGCTTTATCCAGAATCTATCCAAATATGAGGATGCTGTTTAGTCTAATTTTAAATTTTATAATAGTATGTTTCTTTTTCAGTTTGAAGATTTTGCTTCCTAATTGAATATGCATATATACCGCGAAAGTATGCAATTCCACGGTAACCGGCAATTGCACAAAATATTTAATTCCAAGTTACCTAATTGTTCAAGTACCTTATGATCATTTTCATTTTTATCTCTTGAACTATACTCTAAAACTTTCATAGTATAAAGAATTATAAAATGAAACTTGAAACTCTAATATAGGAGTTTTAATTTAAATTAAAAGGTGACTTATACAATGTCCAGGGTGATAATTGTTGAAAATAAAATGCTAATATGGTAAATTACGTAAAATGCTGCAAATAATTTACAATTTAAATTATAAATCTGAGATATTTAATTAAATCCCATTTTAGTCACAATCCTTATAAAAATTATAACATGAAATCTTTATAACATAAACTGATATTCGAAGACTACCAAGAAAATTAAAAAAAAGCATTTAAATATTTAAAAAATGTAAAAATTGTAAATCTAAAAATTTATTACGAACTACGGTATGAAATAAATGAGCATGAGAATGGGAGAAATAAAAATTAGAGAATACATTCAATTTTAATATTGTATATAGACAAACATTAAACGAAATTAAGTAATAAATAAATAATAATAAATAAAGATTAAATGAAGGTGGATCAACTAAAATGTAATTTCAACTTTGCGTAAGGCTGAGCAGTAAAGTTAAAAGAAATCAAATCATAAATTTAATCCAAAAACTTTACTGTACATAATGTTTAGGACAGATACTAGTATGCAGAACGACATCTGAACTCTGAATCACTTATCATTAGATTTGTAGTCAGATGTTTCTCATTCAATTAACTCAGTTCTCAGTTCGCGACAAGCCAAAAATACATAAAACCTCAAAATATCTTTTCTAAAATTTGGAAAATATAGAAAAATATAAAACATAAATACAGTTAAAACAATTTAAAGAATAAATTTTACAATTAAAATTAGAGTTTCTACGCAAAAACAAGGAGTTCAGCCAGCGTGTATGAAGGCAGATTTTTCAGTGCACAAAACTGAAAGTTTACTTTTGGTCTCACTCGGCAAAAAGACACTGAAGGAGTACAAACTGACTTAATTTATTGTGGACGCTACGACGAGTCAATGTATGTGATAATATAATAGCATAAATGATAATTCCAGAATGGATTAAGCATATTTTAATTTACAATAATAAAAGAAGTCGTTATCTCTGTTGTTGCGAAGCTTACTTTCTCTGGTTTGGCATATATATATATGTACTTTTTATCCCGCCGATTGCAACTAAAAAGGGAAATGCACAACTGCATATTGTACCAGTCACATATACAAAATTTCAACATTCTGAGACTACTCACTTTTGAGTTATACGAAATACATCCATACATGCGTACGTACAGACACCACGAAAAATTCCCTTCTGAATCCATTTTAAATGAGTTTTATAATTCGTTTGGGGAAAAAGAGTCCTTTATTCTGTATTTGCGTACAGGTGTCATGCACAAAATCCTTAAATTGCATTCGATAGCCGTCAAAATGGATATTTTCGCTGAAAAATGGTACTCAGAATTATTCGTGATTTTAATATTTCCTTTACTTCCTACAAGGAAGTAACAAACAGGGTGACGTTATATTGTTACTTCATCGTAAAGCTTTTGGCAGGATAAGAAATCAACTTTCCAAATGCAATAATTCCGTTGGAGATATCAGAAACTCATTTATTTCTATATTTATTAACTGTTACTTTTAAATGATTACAAACAGAAGAAAATATTTCGAAATTCAGAATTGTAAAATATATTCAGAATACACAAAAGATATCGAATTTCGAATCGAGTGATGATTACAGAATAACATGTATTCAAGATTATAAAGATATTTGCAGATCTAAGAATAAAAGTAAATGTAAGCCTTTTTTGACTAGGCTGTCATTTTATTGTCATCTGATAGTATCCAGGTTTTTGTTTGCTATGTTATGTTCAGAAATAATAATTTTTGCTTTTGAAATTTTTCGTTTGATTTGAATTTACCTTTAAAGCAAATCTGAACTAACTTCAATAAGATCAAAATGCCCAAAATGTATTTTCAACGTAAATCAAATTGGGCAGATAAAAGATATGTGAGCTTTTAAGTGTCAGTCAATAACCACTGAACTAAAAGTTGTTTTTAACTAGCGGAAGTACCCGCTGCCATTTAAGTTCGATTGAGAGTAATGCATCTAACAACAGAAAGAACGTTACCGCTGGAATCCTTCTCTAATGACGATGCAAAAAGTACGATTCGTAGTCATGCATTTTTCAGTCTGGTGCGATATAGAGCCCACATAAAAAATTTTGATAGAAAAATAAGCTAATTCTTTTTTCTTATTTCAGCAACAATGGCACGCAGTTTTTAATGATTTTCATATTTTTCGAGGACCCAGAACAGAATTGTAGAAAGTTTGGTGACGACAGCTATAGTAGTGACCGAGTTATTAGCGAACAAACAAACATACTTTCTTCTTTATATATAACTATAGTTTATGCAATACCTCTAATTAGCGAGAATACAGTCACAAACTGAGAGAAAATTGGTATATCTTGTATTTTTTAAACATCATACTGAATGCGAATTGTTTTCTCTTCTTAATTAACTACTCAACAAGATACGCCCTAATTGCCATAGCTGTTATGCTTATAAAAATATATGCTCTACATTTCATACTATACACGCAGGGTAGGGCCATGCTCAGAAACCTGCATCCGTGACTTTATTACCTAAAACGATTGCTTTATCAGAGCAAAAAAAAAGCTAGCCTGCCACGAGCGGTAGACTAGTTTTTTTTTTCTGATCACACCATGCCTTCTTCCTTTGGTTCTACACACGCATGTTCATAACCTAGCTTGCGGTACAACAGTTTCTATCAAAGCTTATTATTATAAACTTAACTGAATTAACTAATCTTAAACTAAACCTGTCTAGGGGAATACTTAAAACTTCGTTAAATATAGTTTGAAATTTTGTTGCAATATCTTAACTTTAAAGTTAAAAAAACTAATGGGCATTTCTTATAAACAATGTAACTTTTCCGTTACTAATTCTTTAAATAATTGTTTTACATTCTTCGCTGCAGGGCAATTGTTAATTGTAATGTATAAATCATCATTTAATCCCACATGGATTTACATGATATATTGATATTTATGGTCATTATGAAGAGATTATAGTTAAAACTTTGCTGGTAAGAATAAAAATAAAGGTGGATTTAGAGATTTAAATAATTATAGCGGGCACTTAAGTATAGATCATTAATAAATTTGGAATATACTTTTAACTCATTAATAACTTTTCAAATTGAGTTTAAGGACTGTATTTCTTTAGAAAATGATAAAATAACTATTATTTTCTACCCATCCCATTCGAATTAAAATATATATAAACTGATTTAATTAACTGACTACCAACAAAAAAAGGTATAACAAAATCTATAAAACTTCATTTAAATTTCAATGTAAGCATTTAACTTGTATTTCAGCCTTCTTTTAAATGTTAAAGACGTTTTAAAATTTATATTGAAATATATTCTTTCAGACCAGTGTGATCACGGGTATTTAGTCACTGCATTCTAAAATAAAACTATTAGTTTATGGTTTCTTTTTGCATGTTTTAAAAGCTAGATTTCTCCTCTAAAACGTTTTTCACATGTAAGAAATTGTTCTTACATTAAATATGCTTTATAAGATCTAGCCGTTTTGGGCCACATAAACTAAGCTAGATTTTACTAATGAACCTGGAAAAAGAAGAAAAGGGAAATTAACTGTTTATTAATTCTAACTAAGAACAGAAGGGCACGTACTTCGGGCTTTACAATAACACTGACTACTTGCAGTGGAACTTAAACGTTACTACACAAAACAATTCAAGTCTAAATTAGTGTTGGATTACCACGTTAAGTTACGGCTAACTTAAGTTGACTCACAAACCTATGACCAAGGGGTGCATTAGCCTAACATCAAGGCCAGAAACGAAACGTGCGCTGGCTAGCGAAAACAGGCTGTGAATAAACCAAAAATTCACTCGTTTCAATACTCACTTCACTTAACTTTAAATTTACATCTTGGCAAGGAAGTGCTAGGAGAAGTTGAGGAGTTCAGGAAAGATAACAAAAATTTGAATAAAATGTTAATTTTAACTAAAGGAAACCTTACAGCTTTAGCATCTTAATATATATGTATATTTCTCTGTCTCAAGTAACTGCTTGAGACAGAGAAATATACATATATATGTATGTAATTGTATGGTCAACAATACCAGAACAACTGTAAAATATAACTGATGATAGAAACAATGAAAAAAATTTGAAACACCTATGAAATAAAATATTTTCATTGCCTTATTACTGAAATTAATTTAAATTTCTGTTCAAAAATATTTCACCAGTATATCTAAATAACGCAGTAAAATGAAACACGATACAGTTTAACAGTTTGCATGCAGATGCGATATAGCGTGTTTCCAAAATACGCCTGTAAGACTGCGCAGTCAATCGCATAGAGAATTATCCTTTCTGGCATCATCGACAAATCAGAACACTTGCCAAAAAATCAGGACTTCTAGAAAAATGAAACTTTGCAAGTAAGTAACTAATATTTCTACACCAGTAATATGACAGCGGATCAAAATTTCAATCGGATACAGATCGTAAGAAGATTTGAAGTTAAAAACTTCGAAATTCGAAAAATTTGAGAATTTGAAATTTTACATTTATCGAATATTATTATTTTCCTTAAAACTTAATATTAAGTTGGTTCAAAATTCATTCCGATGTCGTAGGCATTACAGTAAATTAATATTCTCTATGAATTTTAAGTTACCGCACGCTGTTATGTGATGTGTAAATTTATACGAATTTCAATCCGTATGTTTTATGTTTTGGAAGAAACATTTCCGATTCAGAGAATGACTACACAGCTTTTAACCATTTTTTATCTTTGAAACCTAAACAGATTCCTACTGAGATAGCGCACTATAAGAAGTTATTATCGTTAATTTTGTAATAGGTAGTATGCTAAACAGATATATTAGAGGATTTTTTCCTTGATATCGTGGTTACTCTTTTGTATGACAATGCATAAGCTTTATCTTGTAAGATAAATGGTTTTTCAAAACATGTAGTTGTCTGTCTGTGCTTGGGTATTTTTTTGTCTGTTCCATTTAAGATAAATATTAATTTAATATTATGTACAAATTCAACTAATTTCAGAAATTTGAATACAAATATTGAATTTAAAAATTTTAATATTTATCTAAAATACATAAGTATGTCTATTTAATCACATTATAAGTGTCAATTTGTTTGTTGTTGATATGTCTCACAATTCGTATATCTTCTTGATTCTGTGAAATAAATGCGATACAACTACAAAACGTTATTAACAAATCTATATAAATTTAATATTTCGTTACGTTTAATTTAATAAGATATTTTAAGTATTGAAAATTTAAATT
This sequence comes from Stegodyphus mimosarum, assembly GCA_000611955.2. NCBI lineage: Eukaryota > Metazoa > Arthropoda > Arachnida > Araneae > Eresidae > Stegodyphus > Stegodyphus mimosarum. The sequence continues at coordinate 1,019,401 of KK112466.1, forward strand.
TTCTTCCTCAGTTGGTATTGACGTTGAAATTGTTTTAGTTAGATACTTCTTCTTTTGTTGCGACCTATAGACATTTATTTACTGATAAACTGGTTTCACTGCCTTCTCATTTATGGTTTCCACACCGATGTATGATCTTAAAATTTCTTATTTATTATTAAGTTTTATTTAAATTTATTCAGCACGAAATTCATTATTTTTCTTCTTTAAGAGTCTCAAAGTGCCACATTAAACAACCTCCAACGACGTAACAAGTTTTCAGAATTGATATTAAATAAGAATTGACATTAAACAGTCTCCCAACAAAGCATCGACCTACAATATTTAGCAGTTTTTAACTTTGTAGATGAGTAGCACCTAATGCACTTAGGTGCAAAAATATCCCGATGATCGGAATTTCTTTAGAATACAACTAGTGGGAAGATCTCAAATCAAAAACCTGGATACCGTAAAAAACCGAGAACTTGGAATGTTGAAGTTGAATAAAGATTCCTGCAGGTAACCCATACTTTAAGATAATAATTTATACGGACATTAAAAAGGACCATGTTTTCTGTGAAATAACAGTTTGTACAAATTTTGAGCTACACAGTTGAATGATGCATTCAGTTATTTGATTATTTTTTGCTATCAACATTTGTTATTTGCTGCTGTGGTTTGATGGTGATGTTCGAGATACTCAGGTGAATGCATGAAGTTGTTGTTTGAGCGCACCTCCTACCAAAATTATATCTATACTGTCTCTTAATTTATATCTAAAATTGAATTCAAATAAAAAAATGTCAGATTTCATATTACGCCCAAAGGGATGTTCTTTTCCATTTACACATACATAATCGTTTCATGAGCATTGGGACTAATGCCCATTTGAGCTAAAATATACAAAACAGCATTTCTTTTGAATTTCCGTTGGACAGTGTCGCGCGATGGAGATAAAACTATTTTATTCCAAACAGTGTGCTGTCAATGCTCGCATTGAAATTGTTGAGTTTCTTGATCAAAAGTTCCTTAAAGTTTAAAAAATGTGAATTAAATAATAAAGCAAATTCGAAATTCAAGATTAAGGCTTTCGCCATATTTGGGTGGAGGACTGCGTTATTCAAAATTTGATGGCTCTCGGTATTGCTTTCCTTTTCACAATGCAAGAAACATACATATATTAATGCAGATTCTTCGTTACTTAATTTCTTTAAATGCAGCTGTCCACTGTGGGTGGAATCCTAAAATGAAATATGGCTGTCGAAGACTAGAATAGAAGTAAGAATCGAACAGTGTCCCGGACAGTATTTATATGAAGTATCGCATGGAGCTGCTACAAACCTAAATGAACCTTTTCCTACCTAAATGAATTTCAAAATAGACTGTACAGACCTAACGCAATAGTTTATACCGGTTAAGTTAATCAGCGTTACCCAGCTTATGGTTTTCCTTATTTGTCATAGATTGATATGGGATGCTCATCTATTTTGTAAGCCTCTAAAAGAGGAACTCATTAAAATGTATGTTTCGTTTACATCAAGTGTGCTACTTTGGTCAGCAACCACGTTTTTTACTACGTATTATTTTCAAAAATACCAAAACCAAACAACATCTGGGAAACATGAATTCCAGTTTCCCAGGTGCCTTAAATGTCCTTTAGTTAGAAATGCATATGTCTTAAGCAATAAGTTAAGCATCTGCCGTTTTTGGTGTAAAACATGGTAAGCAAAATGACTCTATTTTTTTTCTTTCACTGAAATTTCATGTAATTAACGAGACTGACGAAATCAAACATTTAAATAAAAAATAGGATAACATAAATTTTGAAGCTACCAAGGGCCTAAAATACGGACGAACTTAGTAATAGCTTAGAGAGAGACGTAGCCCAAAGGCAAACGCGAGCTAGTCAGAAACATTGGTTCTCTAACGAAGTCAGTGAAACATAGACTTAAATACTGCTCTTACTCATTTGCATTAAACGCGTTTCTGAAAATACATGCTGGTAGTAAATTGTAACCTAAAATTAGGAGAGACAGGAAAGTGTAACAAACTTAAAGTAACTGCTGTAAACTTAGGATGAACTTTACAAGTATTCTCCCAAAAAGTGAAGAATATATTCTTATTGAATGCTCTGAGGAAGCAAAAGCATATCGTCTATGCAAACCCTGGAACTGTGTAGTTATATACATATTCCCTGCCATTATATACATATTCCCTGCAACAAAAGTATGAAAAGTAGACTACATGGTACTCGTGAAGTAATATAATGTAGTGATACGAGATTTTTGGAACTGCTGGAAAAATGAATTAAGATCGAAAACTTTGACAGCCGATGAAGAGGAGATTATCGAATTTGTTCAAAAAAATTTAAATGGCAAAAAGAATGCTAAACTGTCAGATGGAGGAAGAACAAGTATTGAAGCAAAAGTATGTCAAGGTCAAAATTCAGACAAGGATACCAGGAAAACCTAATTACATTTCTGAATGTAGGAAAAATACGGACATAACATGAAAAATGTATCAGCAAGAACGCGCTAATTTGTTAAAATTTGAGGTTTTTGAAGATACAGAAATTGTAGAAGGAACTATATGCAAATTCAATGCAGGAAAATGGAGTGCAACTATAGAAGAATACAATTCCCTAATGTGGATACTTGTAATTTAAAAGATATACAAGAAAAGACGCTGGATGCAACTGATTATTCTGAATAAAGCGAATGGCGGACGACACTGTCGATCGGTACAAGGCCGCACTCGTCGCCAAAGGATGTTCGCAAAAGGATCGAGTAGACTTCATGGAAACATTTCCACTCATAGTTCACCTAGAACTCTATACATGCGTTTCTTGTTTTAGCTGCCGAATATGATCTGAAAATACATCAAATTGATATTCAGATAAATTATTTGAACGGTGAGGATGAAGAAGAGATTTTCAAATCTCAAACAGAATCTTTCGTAGCTTCTGAAGATAAAGTTTGCAAGCTGAGAAAGTCTCTATACGGACTTAAGCAGGCAGGACGTAAGTTGAATCTCAAAATAGATGAACGTTTCGAACTCGTATTCGAAAATTTGAAGTCCTATAATTGTATTTAAGTTTCGAAAGAAACAGATGTTTGTATCATAATGAAATGAAGGACTTGGTAAAATGAAACAGTGTTTAAGCATTAACATTGAACAAAATGAAAATATATCAGTTAGCCAAATTCAATACATAAAATAATTCTGCCTAAGTACAGCATTCAAATTGTAAGCCTATACCAACACCGTTAGACCTTAACATTAAACTATGCGAATCTACAAACATCGCGAAAGAAAATGAAATTGTAGAGAGGAATAGGTACCAATATTTAATTGTAGCCTTAATTTACGTAGCTGTATTTACACGACTGATATTGCAAATTCAGTTTAATAGATACCTGAAATACTTTTATTGGATTGAAGCAAAATTTGTAATAAAATAACTTATATCTACGTTTAATGTCAAGGTAACATACAAAAAATTAATGAAAGTCTTTTATATTACGTAAACCCGGATTAGGCCCAAA
>KK112466.1:1024411-1077003 GCA_000611955.2 Stegodyphus mimosarum
ATCTGCCAACCTCCCCTAGGTATACAGATGCTTCCCTGGCTACCGCACTCTCCTGACCTGTCACCAATCGAACATGTGAGGGATGTGATTGGACGCCATATGCAGACTCTGCCCGTGCCTCGTCCAGAAGACGAACTGTAGCAAATGGTTGAAAGGGAATGGAGAGTCATCCCTCAGGACACCATCCGTACTCTTATTGACTCTATACCTAGACGTGTTTCTTCGTGCATCGCTGTCTGAGGTGGTCCTACATCTCGCTCTGTATTCTGACTATCATTTTGAAATAAAGATCACGTATTGCTGCTTGATGTCTCTGTCTTTTTTCCAAATTTCATCACTTTCTGACCACTCCTTTTCGATGTTGCATTTTCAATGTCGAGCAGTGTATGTGCTTACAGAAGAAATTCTCCCCTGATGTTTTAACGAAGAATCTTGGCAGAGACAAACATAGAAATTGCATGAATCTATTACGTCTTGAACTTTAACTAATGAATATATTTTTCTGTTTTATTCACTTTTCAACTCTACGTGGGAGAGTGTCGGGAAGTTTGTATTCTCCCTTGCGTCTGCGCAGTGCTGAGGAGGTGAAAAGTTTAAAACTATATAATCTCACAATAGAAGTCAAGAAATATGTGAAGACTTTGTGTCCTCCCGATATGCCTATCCCAATTTATGTATCGAAGTGACCAATAGCTTTGATTCTCTCCAGTGTGGTGCATGGAATTCTGAAACGAATATAACTATCGAAGAATAGATTGGAAGCAGTAACCTAGCAGGAGTGTCCAGGACATCATGTATATGAAGTATTTCATGGAACTGTAGCCTGCTGACCTAAATAAACTACCAGCTATGCTGTCATCTCATGTAATCTCATGTTTTTCCTCACATGTCAGAGATTAGCATAGCCTATTCTTCTCTTTTTTAAGCTCAGGTAAAACACCAGTAAAATTTGTTTCACTTATTTCAGGTATGCTCCTATGGCAGGCCGCCACGTTTTATGCTACGTATTACTCTCAACAACACCATAAACCAAGCAACAAATAGAACGCTATGGATTATTTTAAAATTTTATTCACAGAATCAATTTTCTAAACAGGATTTCAGCATAAAAACACGATTTACGTACCTTTCATTAATTCTGTTTCAATCTTTCGAATGAAATATTTAACAGTAATTTATATTATCTTATAGCTTATTCATTAATACGAAGGCAATAAAATACGCTTTGTCACATTCTATTTTTATTTCGAAACGAAAAATGTTTCGCATTCTTCATTTACAGAAATTATAAATTTTAGTAAAGAATAGCTAGCAAAAGCATAATAATGACGAAAAAAATTAGAGGAAAGATTGCATACTAACTAAACAAAAAGGTTTCAATGCATGGAAATTAGCTTCTGATTGCATTTGAGCCAACTGACTCTTCTGAATTTATCAATGGTTTACATTGTGAAATTCAAAATAGTATTATGCAAAAGACTACTCCTTTTCGATGTTCTTTTCAAAATATAAATATCTTGTTAACTAGCAGGGTCTATGTATAATTAATTTTAGGCTTATTACAACACAGTTAATGCTTAAATTGCGTTAAATGTTTAAGGGTTTCATCTTAAAATTGAAGGAAATAAAATTCTTGTTGGATGTGATTGTTTTGTTAATTCAGTTAAATCCAAAAATCTAGCTTTTGTCGTATATTTTAAATACATATTTTTTTTCGTATTTGCAAAGTGACATCTTGTCAGAGTAAAAAGTATTGAAATACATTTAAGGTTATTATTACAATGTTATAACGTAGAAAACGATTACCTCTGGGATGGTAATGATATTCATGGCGTCTGTAATCTTCTAAATCCGTTTTAAGTTTCAGCAAGCGCTTTTAATTTTCAATTTTGTAAGTGTTACGTAATGTCACGCAATGAAAATTTCTCTCTTCTGAATATTACCTTCAAACATATTACCATAAAAGTGTTTATATTAGCAGTCATGGAAAATTTTATTTAAAAGCTTGATTTTAGAAACCATGCAACAAAAAAGTAAAATGAATTTCGTTTAGTATGTAGCCATGTTTGATATGTAGATAAATTTATATTTCTCACCATCACTAAAACCGTACATGTATGGAACTAGTACGTTGAATGCATCTAAGTAAGGAAATAACAAAATATAATGGATGAACTTATAAGGATTATCTCCCACATTCTTAGCGTGCCTTCGTGGTGTAATGGTCAGCACACTGAGCCGGTATCTCAGAGGTCCGTGGTTCGATTCCCGGCGAAGGAATTGCATATTTTTCATGTCTCCTGCTTCGTAAAAACCTAATGTCTCTACACTGGCGCCCGAACTAAAAGGGTTGTGGATGATGACTCTCCACACCCAGGATTTGGCGACTAGGTCCCCTAAAACCAATCTAAAAGAGGAGTATATAAGGATTATCTCCCACATTCTTAGCGTGCCTTCGTGGTGTAATGGTCAGCACACTGAGCCGGTATCTCAGAGGTCCGTGGTTCGATTCCCGGCGAAGGAATTGCATATTTTTCATGTCTCCTGCTTCGTAAAAACCTAATGTCTCTACAAACTGAGCATAATGCTTTGAATTAATAATAATGTGTTAAGATATAACAGAGTATTATGTATTAAATAAATTATCTCATTAAAAATAGATTATCGTTCACTGTCATGAAACAAATTTCAATTAACTTAATAATTGATATGCGTGATTGAAATCACTGAATTTTAGTGGGGTATTCTCAAATAATTGCGAATCACAACGCCGATAAGAAGACGAAGAAAAGTAAAAATTCCGAGAAAACCGGTTTTAACAGGAAAGCTCCGTCAAAGTATTGTGTTAGGTAAACATTGCCTAAAAAATACAAAAGCTGGCTGAAGAAAGCAAAACTGAAATAAAAATTTGCCTGGAATTAAACGACATAGAACCAGGTTTTGTGTATGGCGATTTCAAAGCATTTTTATTTAAAGCATGTAAAACGATGGTACAGCATTTTAATCCTAGGATCAAACAAATTCTTAACACTATAAAAACATGACATATATATCTCTAATGTAAAATACAATACAAATAAACATATATCTTAAACCCGTTGCTATTCAATTTTCCTTAATAATTTTTAGAAAGTTGCATGAGAATACAAGAACAAAAATAGATTCATTCATTCATATGAATTATTCTGGATCTGTCGTCATGGAAGATACAATTTTTCAATTTTACTGATATGAAGTCAGATCTTGTATTTTGTTAATACGAAAACAACCGTCTGGCTAAAAATATCAGTCTTTTTCTCTTAAAATAGGTTCATATGATTGAAAAGGAAATTACAAGAAATAGGTGCAATAGGTAAATTTATTTCAAGAAATATATGCATATTATTCGTTTGCATTTCTAGTGTTAATCAATCATGTATAAAGGCAAATCTAAAAATGAGTGAATACACTTTCTATGCTTGAAGTAAAGGTACACTGTTCCATATCACCCGTTCTACTGGGTCAAATGACGAAATTCAACTTGCGTTTTCCATGGCTCGAAAGCGCGACATAGGATATGTATTAGATTCATATTCACTTCTTAGATTGTTCCTAACGTAAACAGTTTAAAGGAAACGTTCCGTCAACACAGCAAATGTTCCGCGAAGCAAAAATCTGCATGATTGTAGAGACTAAAAGTTTTAATGCAGAAATGCATTTTTGCGAATTTCTTGCTCAACGCCTTCACTGCTGAACATTGATATCGGTTGTTTATAATTATATGATTCTGACGTATGTGTTTATCCTAAAATGCACCATTTGTATTGCAAAATTTATAACAAGCGCTGGACAAATCAATCATTAAATCTATTAGATGTGATGTAATATGATGATTAGGTTAAATTCCTCTGAAAAACCGCAAAATGCAATTATTTAAAATTATTTATTAACAACTTTTAAAGCTAGAAGCAGAGCTTCTTGCCTTACTCATCTGCAAGCACAGGAACAATCATTTACACAAGACATCCACTGCCACAAACAACGTATTTTTAGTAGCAAGAAATAGGCTGTTAATCCTTACAAGTTGACTGTCTAAACTGAGATGTTGCTTCCAAAATATCTGATATGACATAATTAAGCGACTTTCTTGTTACGTTTACCGTGATTTAAATCAATATCCAAAGAAAAATGCGTTAGTTACTAAGCGAAGAATAAAATCAAAATTTAACCAACTTTATAATGAAACTGAAAATGTTTCTAGTGTAAGGGAACAAATTCCTCAGTGTAAGAAAAGGACTGTTATGTTTAATGATTTTAGAGCTTTACTGTTCTGTGAGAATAAGTCTAAGAATTTTTGCTTATTTGCTTCTCTGCATTTTAGTTGGCAGAAAATTAATGGAATATCATTAGAACAAATGATTCATTGAATGATTACGAGTAATGTAAATAACACTGGTGTGCAAAACTTAAGCAACGATGTAAAATTTGACAGATAGCCATGAAATTGCAGAAAAGGAGGTCTGGAGATCAGTACAATGAACACGTAAGTCAGTAGAAACGTCATGCGTATGCAAATATCAGGAACGAAACGTCAGAGGCGACGTGAGCGTACACAAAACGCGTGATGTCGGCGCGCGCAGCTCAACAGTAGAATATAAGGAAGGACGGAGACGCAATTCAACATATTCGCTGCAAGTGCCAGTGAGTCAGTTCGTGAAATATGGCTAGAAGAAGTCACCTGGACGACTTCACACGTGGAAGAATGATCGGAAAGCTGGAGGAAGGGCGTACTGTCACCAGTGTAGCTGCAGAGTTCGGAATCAACAAAAGTGTCGTTTCGTGCACTTGGAAAGCGTTTCAAACCACAGGTACAGCTGTTAGAAAGGTTGGTGGTGGCCGCCCGAGGACGACATCTGCAGGGGATGACTGACATATCGTCCTGCAGGCGAAAAGAGGCCGACAGCAGTCAGGAAGCGCCATTGCTCAGCAACTCTGTACAGCAACGGGGCGACAAGTGTCGCGGTTTGCTGTGGCCAGACGCCTTCACAAAGGGGTATGATATAATTCGGTTGCAGTTTAGCTCGGGAATAGAATTTTTCTTGCCTTGTCGGAAGATGAATATTCGGCTGGTTATTGCACCTGCATCGGCAAGGGTTAAACTGTTGGAAAGTTGAGTACTATTTCGGGCTGCTATTGCCGAGTTAGTCGGCCTGCGCATTGTTAGAAATATCGAAGTGCGCTTGAATCCACTGTAAGGTGCAGGCTTTGGGGGCAGCTATTATTGTGTTTATGAGCACAACCATGTCCTGATAAAACTGAGATTTTTGGATCTTCTAGAGGGCAGATTCAGAATCAGAGCTAAGTTAGTACTTAAATATAAGGTAGAGCGTAGCATTACACAATTTAATTATTTACAGATTTTAGGTAAGACCCGCATAGTGTTCTAAACAGCGATATATCGAGACAAAGTGCAAAAAGAGAAAAGAATATTACATCACCATACCTTGATTGTTTATTGAAATATTAATAATTCACTTTAATTTCACTTTTGGAATTACATTACAAATGAGTACTAACATACCTCTTGAGATAAAGGCCTTAATTATTATTTCTTAACTAGTGCATTCACTATAATTTAATTCTGATTTAAGGAAGAATTATTACCAAAACGTACTGAATTTTATATTAAATTTACATTTTTGCACGGTCCCAAAATAGCTGAGAATGAAAGCTTTTTTCCTTCTGCTATCGAAAACCCAGGGGCGGCGTAATTAAGGATTTCTTCTGTGATCAATTGGAGGTCCCATCTTTTTCCTCCGTCCTTCCCAGTAAAAAGTTTTTATTTATCCTCTCTTCCCGTGTCATGCTCCACCTTTCAGTGATCGAATGTTTTTGTTAGAGAGGAAATAAGTTTTGATTATTTTCGCCACTTGTTCCAGACTTTTCCTCACTTAAGGAGAGCATAGCGAACAAATTAGTTTTCGGGACGCTGTTTTTGCTGCCCGCCGAACATCGTTTTTTCATCGATATAGAATGTCAAAATGCGTGTATCGGTATTTCTTTTGGATTTCAAAAATGCATTAAAAGCAGCTCCTTACCTTGTTACTTCGCTATTATTTAAAACTTAAACCACGTTGTTTGGAATATTAATGCCATACCGCTAAGGTTTGCAATAAAATGCAAAAAAAATGCCAAAGCAAATTTGTTCTTAATTTCTTGAATAAAATCAATACTTGAGTACCAAATAACAAATTTTAAAATTAATGTTCTCTATTTAATATTCATTAAATAACTTTTTCAACACGTCTATAAACTAACTTTAATTGCTGACTCATATGTAATTTAGAAGTTCCTGTTACACTATGTTTTAAACATATATCTAAAACACAAACATTCCTGTTCTTCAGCAGCAAACGATTTTGCTTCTGACTAAAAGAGACACACGCCCAATACCCTCGAAATCGGCATAGCTTTATTCAAAATCTACGCCATACTAAGTTAATTTTTAGCCCAGAGGAGTGTTAGTTTCGACACGACATTTTGCATCGAATCGCTGTAAAAGGTTGTATCACTTTTCAAAATTCTTGCCACCAAATATTATCGCCCTTTATTGTATTTAAAGGAACTAAATAATGAAGTATCTGCACGAATGTATGTATGTTGTAGCAAACAGGTGGCATTCCTCTTTTACGAGGACCGCGTTCTTGCCCCCCCCCCTCCTAGAGATTCGACATGTGGAAAAGAGAAACCGCCGCGCGCATTCTCAGATGCTTATCACCTGCACGTTTTCTTAATTTCATACAGTTGCGTTGTAAATTTGTAGACAGAAGGTGTGGAGAATAAAATGTTGGTATTTTAAAATGTGTCGTCTCAGTTTTTTTTAACTCAATAACTTATTTCTTAAGCAACATATGTTTCTAACATTGTGAGAAAAGCAACGGTGCGTAGAGTCATCAAATATTGAATAACATATTCCTCCACCTGAACACGGGCACCTGAAAACCTGAATTTGGAATTCGGATTTTGGTGCATTGTATATTCTATATTCTATAAAACTTTAACTAAATTTTGAATAAAAAAATTGTACAATTTCAAAGCGAGCAGTTTAGGGAATAACAACATTTTTATCTCCAGGGCACGAGACTGTATATCGGAAATTCTAAATATATGTTATTTTTAAATATGTTTAGCCCAAAGCTTGATAAGCCCAAATACTCTCGAAACGTGTATGTGTTTGCAAATGAAACAAAAAAAAGGAAAGGCCCGTTTAGGCGTAATATAAAACTGAAAGCTTTCAGATTTGGCTTTTTTATTTATTTTTATTTTTTTACCATTATCATTTGCAGTCTACATAAAGATATAGAAACAGAGATGGCATATCGTTTGCACAGCTTACAGTTCTCATTACGAATATGTGCACCTCGAATCCCGAATCTGTTTCGAACTAAATGAAACCTTGATTCATAAATTCAGTGATTTTTGAAAGCGAGCAGTGGCAACGCTGTTCGAAATAAAACACGTTTACCTCCAGCAGGCTAGGCTGTTGTCATGCCACAAAATTTGAGTAATTATCTGAATTTTAATAGGCAAACTACACTGGTGAGACAGGAAACACATTATAAAAACAATGTGTTGCCACTACCCGAAAAAAATTACTTCTATCTTTTACAAGGCAACATATTTATGTTCAGTAAAGCGTGTGAGATACTTAACTGCTGTTAAGAAACAAACTGTGAGTAAAAGTAATAAAGACAGTTCTTAAAAATACTTTTTTGTACTTTTTGATCTAATTGATTCAAATAAAAACACATTTAAATTATGGGTTACGCAACTAAGAATACAGAAACTTTTCATGAAATTGCACCATTAAAATCATATATATAGCTAAAGGAAATATATATATATATATTTCTTTTTTTATGACAAATGTTTTAGGCGACTGGGTTTGCAAGTGGCTACTTTATTAAATAATGAAGAATCTGCATGCATCTTAATTTATAAATTAAATGTACTGGATCGCTGTGAAAAGCAGACGGGAAAAACAATTATTAATTAAAATCAAAACTTAATAACATGTGAAGAGATTTATAAAAATTAAAAAAAAATATTAGATCAATAAAAAATTGTAAACAAAAAGTAAAATAAAGCACAATATCTTCTTTGGGGCTTTTGTTGGAATTATAATTTCACACAAAACTTGAAAAATAGCTCAATAAGACACCGGCTGAATTTAAGCCCTGATTATACAGTATGATATACTAATATTTTAAGGGAGGATTAGAACAATGTTAAATGTTAAAATGGTTAATGCATCACTAGTGAGAACAGAGAAAATTCTAGAATCAGTATGGAAGGATATTTTAGAGAAGAACCATAGGTATGCAAACAAAGAAAGAAGTGTCCAACACTTTCAGACCACGATCCCTTGCCGATATATTTCTAACCATCAAGTGTAACATTTTGGGGAAAAAGACTCGATTTTTAAGGTTATTTCATAACCCAATTAAAATTTCCGAAATCAAAAATATAGTCTTAACTGAAACGTATAAGTAAGTTCATTTATATAAACGAAGTGCCTCCGAACTGGCACATTAGTTAGCTTTGCTGACTGCTGCCATAAACGACCCTGGTTCTAGTCCCGGAGAAGGCATGGATGTTTGTACATGTATAGTATCCGTGCGGCATGTGAGTACACTAAATATACGGATAGCCGAAAGTCCTCTCGAGAGATTGGTGGTAGGGGAAGCAGGTTGGGAAACTCTCGAACCAAGGATGCTCTCCATCAAAATGAGGACGGAACTAAGTTAAATCGCAATGCCACCTGTAAGGTTCTCAAGGCTGTTGGCAACAACAGGCGTAAACACGCACTCCTTGCCACGAGGAATTTCCTGGGCTAGGGCTGAGGTCAGAAAAATCAGCATTAGCAACAACAACAACATAAAATAAGTGCTGGAATCCTTTTATTTAAGGCTCCGGCCCAGTCCGCCTAAAATTAAGAAGTATTGGAGCGGGGCTTCGGTGCAATTTAAATCTGTATGTATGTATATGTGTATATGTGTATGACGTATGTATGCATGTATGTAAGTCAGCTTTGCCTTATTTTAACTTTGACATGTAGATATTTCCCTTTAGCACAATATATGGTTAAATGGCACAAGTCGCGGTTCCATCCCTCAATATTTGCATCTGTAAATATTCACAGATTTACAACAATGTATTTTAAGTAAGACACCGAAACGAGAAACTGCGTGTTAGTAAAACTTAGGAAAAAATGTATATATTATTGTTGCTAGTGAAGTATGGCTTTATAATATTTCTGTTCACTAATTGTGGTCTTGGTTTGCAGGCTAAAAAAAAGGTTGCATTATTGAAGAACAAAATTTATGAATGTTAAAAATATCATATGACAGATATGTTTCCTTGAAATGACACAGGTCAAGAACGTGTTTTAGCATGCTGCTATTTTCAGGATAGAAAGAGGAAATAAGGAACCTAAAAATGAGCTAATGTTCTCCGGTTAATAAGGTTTTATAATATACAGGGAAACATTATCAAGCGCTTGTGTAGGCTACGGGAAAAAGGTTTTAATATTATTAATTATTCTTTCGTATACGGATTGGTAGGTTTCGTACATTATTTACTCAGTTTAGAATAGCAAGCTTCCATAAATGATGAACAAATCGAAACTCATTACGAATATTTCTTTCGTTATGCGTTATACATGTACACTGCACAAAAAAAAAAGAATGGGACAGTTCTATACATCCCGTTCTACTGGGCCGATTGACGAAATTCAAATTGCGTTTTTCATGTCTCGAAAGTGCGACTTAGGATAGAGCGACTATATTAGATTTATTCATAGCATCATTTTGACATAGGTATTTTGACACAAAATCGGACTTTTTCTGAAATAACAAAGCAATTTTTTCCATATTTCGATTCTACGACTCAAATTATGCCTAAATAATAAATTTTCTAAAATGTGGTGCGAAATTTATGGAGAAATTTATAAATTTAACTTGGGGAAATTTTTTTTCAGTTTGAGCCAAGTAGAATTCACTTGGCGAGCTTCTTAATATGTGGCAACCTATTTTTCCTTCCCTTCCATTGTGCAGCATCAGAAAAAAAGTCACACCGTTTCTGCTTTTTTACATTGTGGATAAGAGGAAAAAAAGTCACATCGTACTACTTTCAAATGATTTTAACAAAGTGCGTAAACCACATTTTCGTTATTATAGCTTTCAACAAATATGCCAAATTTCAAAACGCGCCAATATATAAATTCACGTATATCTTCGGAAATTTTGAATAAAAAGCTCTAACTTTTTGCCGCTATGCTTACAAATAAATCTAATTTAAGATTACTGTAAAAATTTCATAGGTTATAATTCAAACTTTTTTTTCGAAAAACTTATAAAAATTACTTAAAAATACAAATTTTAAAAATAAATCATAAAAATGGGCAAATTGTTTTGAACTGTGTAAGAAGGAATCAAATAAGTTTCATAAAAAAAGAGATATTAATAAAGATGTATTAAATTCAATTAACATTGAGAAGCTGAAATTTTGAGAGCTAGTTTTTGAAAAACTACTCTTGCGATTTTTACAAAACTTTGCAGTTTGGCATAATTAGAGTCGTAGAATCGAAATATGTAAAAAAATGGAAAGTTATTTCAGAAAAAGGTCCGATTTTATGTCAAAATACCTATGTTAGACTAGTGTTATATATAAATCTAATATATATCCTAGGTCGCACTTTCAAGACATTTCAACTGCTTAAAATGAGTAATAAGTGTTAACATCACGTAACAAAAGCTTTAATTTTAGTTTCATGCACTAGACTTCCACGTAAAAAATTAAAGATTTTCCATTTATGAAAATAATAACTGTATATAGTCCAACTGAAAGCTGATATTTTTATTACCATACAATATATTTAGCTTTGCTCTTCTTAAATTCTTTATTTAGTGTTAAGTACAGCTACCGAAAAATGTGTACATGTGTATAAGGTGTTAAAGGAAAGTGCATTGTGGCGCATGGCTCGGTTTGCTGTGCTGATAGCTCTAGAAGAAGCCAGTAGTCAGCGAAGATTTTGTCTCCAAAATCATTACTCATTGTGACGTCTGATTTAAAATAAATCAGTTTACCTTTTTGATTTTTTCCCTGAGCTGTAAGATAAAAAAGGATTTCGAATCCATTACATTTACTGTTCCGAGCTCAGAAAATAAGTAGGAGAAATATTCTTCACCTTTCTCTTAACGTCATTTTTCTACGTCTAACATCTAAAAAGGAATGCATTTGGTGGAAAAACGGCATCATTGTCTGTACCGAATCTTACCAGACACACACATACCTACACACACACAAACAGAAAGAAAATGTTTTGTAAAAGAGGAAAATCTATTTACCGATGTCTAAAGTACTAGGAATAGGTTTTCCACATTTTTCATCGACATGACAGATGAAATTTCTTAAAAACGTAAAGAACTTTTTATATATATAAGAAAAACAAATTCGCTCTATAGTAATTGCATTCTAAATTAATTGAAATTTTTTAATATATTAAACAACCAATTTTTGGATGCTAATTTAATATATATTAAAAAAGGAACAGTTTGAATTGCGCGACAGGTGAATGAAATATATTAAATCATTCATATGGTTAATTCAAAAATAATCACTCTGAAAATCGCTTGTTGTTTTTGAATCACCTATGTTAAGTTTTATCTTTTCTAATTATTTGTGACATTTTAAATGTGTCTGTGGAATTTAGATTTAAATAGGTTTGTTAGTTTTAGTATAACTGAGATGATAAATCATTTGTCTATGTACCATGTTCTAGAAATTTTTAATTAGAGTATAAATTGTTATGGCTTCTTGTTTGGATTGTATTTCTGACCCATATATAAAAAATTTTCATTTGCTATATGCATGTAAGAGAGCTGTCTAAAAAGTATCCGAAAATTTCTGGAAAAAATATGTTATTAATGTGACTGAGTTGGGACATTAATCCCCTTCAAAATAGGCCCATTGTGCCTCCACGTATTTTTCTACTGCCTAAAACATTTCTGGAAGACGGCTTTTGGAATGATGTTCATTTGTGCCGTCGCCTTTTGCATTAACCCTTCTCTACTCTCAAAACTGGATACTTTCGATGTCATCTTCAATTTTGGAAACAACAGAAGTCGCAAGGAGCCACGCTTGGTGAGAGGAAGTTTGATGAACGACTAGAATTCCACGTTTCGCCAAAAAATTTCTATTAAATATAATGAATGTGGTGTGGCACTGCCATGATGCAACTGTCAACTTTTCGCTGTTCAGAGATCTGGTCGTTTGATCTTCAGCAAAAATTCGACGGAGAACGTTTTGATAGAATTCTTCTGTTCTCGATGCACATAAATACATTGTTCGTGACGAGGAGTTCCATGGATATCAAACAACACAATTAGCTTCACCTTGATTTTCCTTTGTCGCTCTATTTTCGGCATTGATGACTTGAAATACTTCCATTGCGACTACTGTACTTTTGTTTCTGGCGCGTATCTTGAATCGATGACTCATCTGCAGTTATGACTGTATTCAGAAAATCAGGATCAGTGCTGGTAGTGTCCGGCAGGTCCTGTGAAACTTCAAAACGATTTCCTTCTATTTCGACGACAGCAAATTGGACAGAAATTTCGCAACCATTTTGTGCATGTTCAAATTAGCCAGCAAAATTGCCTGTGTGGAATCTTTACTAAACTCAGTCTCTTTGGCTATTTCTCATACGGCCAAATGAGGATCTCCTTGTAACAGCTTTCCCACCCTTTCAGAAACAACTGCATTCTGAGCGGTTTGTTGTCTTCCAGAACGCTGGTCATTCACCAGAGATGTGCGACCATTTTCGAATCGGTGAACTACGTCTTAATTTGTGTAACTTCTATAGCATCTTCTTCAAACACCTGTTGGATTTTACGAATTGCTTCATTTTGAAAATCACCAAGCCTCTGCCAAAATTTGATGCAGTATCTCTGCTCATTCATTCATCTTGACAGTAAAAAAAGTCCGACGAACAAGGATAACAGCACCTCACTCGGCGACAAACAAGCACCGACTGGCATATTCGAACGCGAAGAAAAAATTCAAACATGTGCATTGCGATCTCTCCTTCCACTGTGCACAATGGCGTCGTTCTACATTGACGAGAAATTCAAGGTCAGACGCCGTTTAGACAGATTCCGTGTATGTAAGCTAATGACACCCCAATCGACAATACATACGTAAAAGCAGTAAAAAAAATCCATATTCCATATCTTTTCAAAGCTTAATTCACAATGGCGTTATATCATGGATGATTATTAGAGCTTTTTTTTACACAATAAATGCATATATTCTTAAATGACAAATACATTGATTCACCTAAACAAATATTAGCAAGTATTATTTTACCCATTAAAGTATCTTATCCGTTTACGTACACCATTCGTATTTTATGTCCATCCATCTTATAAATTTGATATTAACACTTATATAATAACACGCACATAGTTAAATGTTATAGATAAGCGTCTTATAACAGCTATATGTAAATTTTGAGAAAGTTCTTAACGGAAATCTTTACGTCATTTTTATAGAAAGCGATTGAAATCAAAACAGAACACACGCACATTTACCTCATACAAAATACAGATTATTGCTCATGCAAGCACTAAACTACGGAATATCATTTGCTTCGATATATTTCAGAGAATGGTTAATTAATTCGATGAGCTCATACTTTTATACTTATTCTAATACTCGAACTTTAGTTCTATAATCTTAACACACATGTAGCGAGGTATCGCTATGTCTTGACAGTACGACAGAATCTTACAAAGGTTTTAAAATAACCGTTTTTTTGAACTGAACTCTTAAAATAGGGCCTGGCTCATGCTACAGATAACCAGAGCTTGTGGCGATACAAATAATTAAAACGTTGTTCAGTAGTCTAAGACTACACAGTTAAATATTAAGCTATGAACTGAATAATTTAACGGTGCGAACGTTTAAAGTATCGGCAGTAACGAAACACAAAGTCCAAACAGTTACAACTAACTATAGCTGAGAAAATCTAACCACGGAGCGAGCATACCAGAAACAGCCTTAGCTTCCCTTTGAAAGCCGAAACCCCTGAGATTGTCTTTCATTCAAACGATCACAACCAATCGAAACGTCCGAGATTGCAATGTTGTTTTCTCCACTAACCCTGAGGTACGCAGTAGCAGATGCAGCTTACTCAAATTCATTGCATCAATATTTTGCAGACAGCTTTTTCTAAAAGGTTAATGGAAGCTTCTTTGGGAGGAAGTAGAAGGGATGTAGTTTGAAATTTTCCACCTCTTTTTGCTTTAATAGAAGTGGAGGGTAGGAAACGGAAACAGGTTATGGAAGGGGTCGGGTGTTTCGGTATTTTAAGCATACATTTTCGCGACGGCTTCGGATTTTAAGGATTAAATAGTGACTAATCTGCATCCTGGTTTGGAACACAGAAAGTAAAAGTCCAAATCATAATAACTGGAGGGTAAAAATAAGAGCATTACAAATTGGAAAGCAAAATCTTTAACATGATCCTCTGTACATTACTATAAGAATGGCAATATTTTCTCTAAATCAAACTTATTGCAGTATCTGAAATTTATTATAAAGTAATTAATCTATTTTTGTTTGTAAAGAAAGAAGTCGACTTACAGAAAATGTCGGATGAAAAAGAAACGAAACACTGTAATTATTGTAATGTGTAAACTGGCGAAGTTTTTAAAATCACACAATTATTTTTATTTCTTTGATACTGTTGATAAATTTTATAAATATAATAACTATCCCTCAAAAATTATACATATATTTTTAAACATAATTGGCTGCACTAAAAGATCTTCTATACAAAATCATTAAAATATTTGCATTTGAAACAAAATGTGTCTGAGGCAGACATTTTAATAATGCTAAAAGAAAAAGGTGCATAATTTCGCTTCTGATTTTATTTCGGTTTTATAATTAGTATTTGGAAGTTTGTGATTTTTCCCCTGTTTTTTATCTGAAAATAAATCCATAGTTTCTCAAGTGGAACTATGTATTTCTAGATAATTTAGGAAGTTTTCCATCATCTTAAATATATTTGTATGTTTAAGATATTTGCAATACCTGTAACTTATAGTAAAGCAAATTTCTCGGCGTCCTTTCGAGGATCTATTATTTATTCACAGTATTGTATTTGAGAATTGTCTACCTAATGAAAAGATATACAGCACATTAAACAAATATTTTCCTAAGGAAACCTAATTTGCATTTAACATAAAAACAAGCTCGTTTATGTGCAAAGTACATACCAATATTTTTCCCCTGGAAATCTGAAGAACACAGAGTAGTCAGACACTTTGCTCGCCTTGGACAGAATCCAAGAAAAACTACCAATATTTTGTTATATTTAGCTGTATTCCACTGCTCAGCTTGTCGCTTTTAAGTTGAGCTCAATGCCTACTATGTTATAAGAGTAATTATTTTATCTTTCAGTCTCTTTATAACAAGATCCTCAATATTGTCACATATAAGTTCATTCAAGTTCATAAACATAATAAATTTAATAAACTAAGCATCTGTTAAGTTATCAACATAGCATTCAAAAAGGAAGTTTGCAGTAGCAAAATTTAGAATGAAATTTATTCGGGCCCTCCTGAAGCATTTCTGAAATATCTCCTACATTTTCTCCCGCCAACCGAGAATATCTGTGAAATGTAGCAGCTGTGAATTATCATCCTCCATTTCATCGCACCCGGACTTAAAATGGTTGAACATTTCGTTCAGCCACTTTAATATGATTAAAGGTTTGCATGACCATATTTATCGTTTCAACTGTCTTCCAAATAGGCAACTGAATGGCAAGAATATAATTTCTTGAATAGAAAAATGATTACATGCTATTTCATTTCGAGATTTTTGATTTGTGGAAGGTTTGAGGAAAATCCTTTTGTTTATTGCTTCGTAAAGTTTAAACTTTTTTTCTGTGTTTTTTTTACTCCGTTGATCATGTTTACAGTTAAAAGTTAGATATAAATAAATATTAAATTGAAATCTGTTAGCCATTTAAAATGTTGTTTGCCTGTCTTATTTCCTTTGTTCAGCCACTAAATCTTGTTACTGCTGTGTCAGAAAGTTTCACTATTGTTTTAAATAAGTCCTCTAATGGGAGATGGTTGTGTTTTAAAAGTAGTTTATGATATATGTAAATATATATTATTTCTATAACGTTTATTGTTATTAATTTATTTACTTATTATATGTTTTTATACATTTATTTATCGCAAAGTGTATTTTTATACACGAATGGGCTTGAATATATATATATATATATATTACTGATATCTATATTCTAGCATTCTTGCATCTGGAGGCATACTGTACCTCTATGGGTTCCTACTTTTCTCTTAGATGTGTGGCGAATTAGTACGATTAGGCGTTGGTTTGTATACTTTCATCTCTTGCATACTGAAGGTTAAGAGGGCCATGCCATTATTCCTGTTCCCTATGGCAGCTCCGGGCCAAAGTATGATTCCCCCTGAAGGAGGATAAAACTCTCTTAGAGTATGCTACATCACCTGCCATATCAGGGGATGACATAGATTTTAACATGCATATGACGAAATGGGACGACCATAATAAGCTAAGTTTTATTTATTTATTCATTTATTACCCAAAGGGCGATAGCTAGAAGGGCTATTAATTTCATTTTGGCATTTTGTGGAGATTCGCTATAAACGGCGTTTCACTTTCAAATTGTTGCCACAAAATATTGTCTCCTTGTATTATGTTTAAAGAAATTAAATAATGAAGAATCTGCATAAATGTGTGTGTGTTTCTCGCATTGTGATAAAATAACGGTACCTAGGTACCGTTATTTAACCGTTAATGACGGTACCTAGGTACCGTTATTTTATCACAATGCGAGCTCTAGAGCTGTCAAAGTTTGAATAACATGCGTCTACACCCGGATATGTGCATCTGGAAGTCCAAATTTGGAATTTAAAATTTTTTTATTATCTATTTCATATTTTGCGAAGCAATTATGAGTTTTTGATTAAGAAACTCAACGATTTCGAAGTGCTCAATGGCAACACTGTACAAATTTTTTATTTATCTCCTTCGCCCCAGACTATGTATCAGAAATTCTAAACATATGCTCTTTCTAATATTTTGTGACACTATCGTTGAATTCAGTTTTATGGTTTAAGTGCGAAGAAAATGATATTGAATTAATAAAGGTAATACTCAAAACGTTAAGAAAACGCCTCTTTGGGCGTAATATAAAATATGAAAGCTTTCGGATTTTTTTTATTTATTTATTTATCATAAAATCTATTTGCATTCACGATTTAGCTGACTATAATATTAGCTCACGTATATGAATCTGGTAGAGACAGATAATTAAATAATAAGTACCAAACCTTGACTTTAAGATGCGTATATATGTAAATGTGTTTCAACTCTATTCAATGATATATTTTTCATTATTTCTATTATTTGATGTAGAAGAGAAAATGATTGATCATTTGTCTATTTGATATACACAGCGTGTGTAGGGCGTAACTAAATTTTGGTGTTGAATTTGAAACAATTGAAGATTTGAGATAAACACTTTTATCACCTTTTAGACTTCTACCAATATTACTTTTAACAATATACATATGTTATTTTTCTGAGGTATATTATGTACCTAACTATGAATATATTCCTTATTATACAAAGCTTCTGGATGCTTTAGCAGAAATTATTTGATGGAACACGCTTTTATTCTCTTCTTGCAAGTTCTTGAATTTCTGAAATGATCTCAAAAAGTGACCTTCATTATCAGATTTCACGCAAACTAATGGAGGATAACTATTTATTCTGTCTGACGAATAAATGGAACTTAAAGAAGAGTCACTCTTTTCTTTTCAACAGACTGCTAGAAGATAGTTAACAGAGTAAAGAAAATAAATTTGATGCTCTTCTTTGAATCTGTGATAGTAAGTATGTATTCTCTGAAATCAAAGGAACACATGCTCATTTAAATTTAGACGATAGTTGATCGAATCTAAGCAAAGGTTTGTTTTAATCTCTTCCACAGGTTTACCATTAGACAGTTCCGTTGCATTTAGTACAAAAAATCAGTCTATAAAATTTGTGCGCTCACATATCTTACTTTATTTGTAGTTATAATTAAAATATATTTGAATTTTATTTTTAATATATACTGTAAAATATTATTTCGACATATTACTTCAAAACTTTACATTCCACTCAAACATATTTACGTGTAAATGCATGGATAACTTTGCAAAGAGATTTCAAGAAAATTCCGTACTCACGTGGAAAATCGCAACAGTTCTACGCAACCAATCCATTTAACCAATGGAAATGCAACTCGGTGTGCGCTGCTAAAATTATACCATATTTCGGTTTCCTTCTTGCATTCACAAATCATAATAAGAATATGCACTTATAATTTTTAAAAGCCTTTCCTCCGTATTATAATTTCCTATTACATTCGCAGCTATTTCCTATTATTATTATTTCCCAAATGGCGGGTCCTCAGCCGACTTCGGCTTGGTTACTACTAAGACCAGAAGCGGCGGTCACTTTATTATAGAGGCACCGAATAGGTAAGCCACATTTGCCTCCAGTAATAATATACACTAGTGTCCAAAAGTTAAGCATAAACTGTAAAAGGCGAAAAACATGGATTAAATATTCTTAAAATTATTCCAAATTTCTTGCGGATATTAAGGCATCCGACAGCTTAAAACGTAATGCTAAGTAATTTTAATTTTGAAAAATAATGAAAAAAAGGGTAATTTTTGCTTATTTTGGCTTTACGACAACAACCACGGTGAACTATGTATACATGAATACACAGGTTTTTTAATTTGTATTTATTTTCACACATGTTTTGTATGCAGTGAAGCAAAATAATTAAAATATATTCATATATTCTTGAGATATGTCAAAATGTATACTATTTACTGTATATTTTCCTATTATCGCATCCAAAATATAAAAATAAAAAGTAACAAGTCAACTTGTAATTAATATTTCTAAAATCTTCTGCTTCATAGCATGCATCAGATAATATGAAACATATATAGAAAGTTGCATTTAATTTCGTGGATAAAATTAATCATTTAATTTCGTGGATAAAATTTTGAGTTATTGCTGTTACCATTGGCAATATTTGCAAAAAATTGCATTTTTCAGAAAACAAGTTTAAAGTTTTCATAAAACAATTTCTTAATGAAAGAAACATTTCTCACAATTAAAATTACCCTGCTTAGTAACTGACACCTTGGGTCTTTTAAGAAACATTGCGCTTTTTCTTTCGAAGAAAGCGTAATTTTTTTCTTTGGTTTTTCGCAAAACTTGTGGAATGTCGCCAGAGTCGTGATTTTGCACTTTATCAAGTTTTCGAATTCCCTGCTCAGTGTGAAATTGAGGACACATGCCTAACTTTAAATATCCTTCAAGTAAACCTATAAAGCCATCATAAAATAACATTAAATAACGCAACATTTACAACTTACATTTGCTCGAAACATTAATGTTCGCAAGTTTTTGGAATGTTTCTTTCAGAACAATTTGCAATAAAATGCCATTAAAACGTTCCTTGACATTTTGAGTTTTGCCATATATGCACTTTTTCAATAAATTTTGTTTAGGCAACTCTCTCTATATATAGCTTTAATTAAATTTAAAATATATGTTGATATACTAGAGTTTTTTTTTTTTTAAAAAAATTTTTGCAATCATACATTGGTAGTTGCACCAACTCGTTGATCGAGGTGGACTTTGGCCATGCATTGGCTTTGAAGAAGAACAGCTTCAATGGAACAAGCAGCTTTTACAGCCTGCCGCGTCTTAGTTAAGTTTCCAACATTATTTCTAATTGCAATCCCTAATTCTGCAGTTTATCAATAAAATAATCAGCCAGTTACCTTTTCCTTTCAAAGCAGGAGTTAAGTTTTTTACTTTTCGCACCCTACGACCAACCCTTTTCTATACATGTCCAATGCATTCTAATTTCTTCACAGAATCTTTACCATATTATCTTTCACAATAAAAACTCTTAGAATCTCCATCCCCATAATATTCCGAGTACTTCAGCTTTCGTAATTTAAGATCATTCATAAAGGCGATAAGCATCAACTGCTTCCATACCCGAAGTTGCTCCTTCATAATTTACAGAACAATTATGTTACGCTTTACGTATGTCGTGCTTAAGATTGTGTTCCATTTTGTTTATTTTGTTGCAAATGGTGCAAAACTGTGAAATAACTTCGCAGTCAAGTAACTTGTCACCATTAATCTACACATCCATTCACCGACGAATACCCGCTCTGCCAAACTAAATACGAAATTAAGGGGGAAAACTATCTCCATATTCTTAAAATGTATTAAAAAACATGTAAACTTAGTACAAATGTTTATAATTTACAAAATCTTGATGATAAATAAGGTTTCTAAATAGGTATGTCTCTTTAAATGCTCACTTCCGGTTCAGAATAATGGAACTTCCGGTTTATTCCGTTATAGAAAATTGCTTATATCTTCAGTTTTAATTAACCTATCAACAAAAAGAAATTTTTTTTATGCAAAACTTTTCAGTCGACTACGTCCTGCGCGAAACACCTGCGCATGTCGGAACGCAGAGAAACCGATTCACGCAGCATAGGCAGTTCAGACAATCGGGCAACTGCTGTGCGAAAGAACGTTGTTAACCATCAAACAAGGCGAATGATGGCACAAAGACACCAATTGGAGATGTTTGCAAAAGGAAGAATCGTTGGAATGTTGGAATCTGAACGATCACAAACAGAAGTGTCTCGAATTCTGAATGTGAACCAGTCTGTGATCTCAAGACTGTGGGAGAGGTTTCAAAGAACGGGAGATGTTACCCGACGACCAGTATCAGATCGACCAAGAGTCACAACCCCTCTCCAAGACCGATATCTGGTAATAAGTGCGCGACGACAGAGGGGCAGTCCTGCCAGAGCACTGGGTTCGGCGCTCACAGTCGCCACAGGAATACGACTTTCGAGACAAACTGTTTACAGGAGACTCATTCATGTTGGTCTGTATGATAGAAGACCAGCAGTTTGCATTCCCCTCACGTCTGCGCAGAAACGCGCTCGTTTAAACGGAGTTTGAGACATCAATATTGGAGTGTGGGAGAGTGGACCAATGTGATGTTCAGTGACGAGTCCCGGTTTAGTCTGAGTACTGATTCTCGTCTGGTAACGATATGGAGAGAACGTGAAACACGTTTTGAACTAAGAAACATATCGGAAAGACATCATTTTCCATCAAGGGGAGTAATGGTATGGGCAGGCATCATGATGGACGGCCGCACAGACCTCCATTTCTTTGACACGGGGTCTGTGACTGGTCAAAGATACACAGACGAAGTTCTTGAGCCTTATGTTCGCTTGTTTCGAGATACTGTTAGTCCTGACTTCATATTCATGGATGATAATGCGCCATGTCACCGAGCAGTGCTGGTTGATGACTTCCTTGAAACGGAAAACATCCAGCGCATGTCGTGGCCTGCGAACTCCCCTGATTTAAATCCTATCGAGTATGTATGGGATATGCTCGGGAGACAAATTGCAGCCCTTTCGCACCCACCAAGCTCCGTTACAGAACTGAAGAGAACTCTTCAAGAACCGTTTGAGCCCACAACTCATTCATCCTCTCATTGCAAATATGGTAAATCGCTGCGCAGCGTGCCTGGCTGTCAGAGGTGAACACACGCCTTATTAAACTGCAGCATCAGTACTTTATTTAATGTTTTCTTTCATTTTTTTCTTTAAAGTGTGAACCCTTGCTATTCTCAGTTTTCTTTCAAACTGCTACTTTGGATAATAAAATTAATTATTATCGATCTTTTGATTTGCTTCCTTATTTTATAACTATTTTACACTCGCATATCACGTTTCCCGCCGTTCTGATTTACAATTCCTTCTTTATTCACATAATTATCAATTATGCTTAACTTTTGGACACCAGTGTATGTATGTTTACTAAGTATTTATCTGGTTTCCACAAACACTCAAGTATGAATTTAATGAGCAGGTGTATTTATTCTAGCATATAATTAATATTTAATCAACAGTATAGATTCTGTAATTAGTACTGAATTTGTATTTATTCTTCTGTCTTGAACACTATATATACTAACTGTCCTACGTATGTATTTGGTAACTGTGCAATGTGTATGACCACTCCAACCTTCTTTCAGTGCGCAAACACCAAGTATTATTAAGTGTTCACAATACGTATTATTCTATCACATAAGTAGAATTTATTCTTCCGTATTGAATTTGTATTTTGAACTGAATTTGTCTTTACTCTTCTATAATTATTCTCTCGTATTCATTCTTTTGTATTGTACTTCACGTATATTAACTGCCCTTTGGAGGAGGGCAAGTATTCCATAATTGTACAATGTGTATTACCATCCTAGCTTACGTAGAAGTAAGCAACATCCAAATATTGATTGGTGAACACAAATACGTAATTATCCTAGTTCACAAGTAGTATCTCTTTTTATGTATTGAATCTGTATTTAGTACTGAATTTTGTAGTATAGTACTGAATATTTAATATATTGCGTAAGACGTTATGTGCACCAACTATTCCAACAACCAAGTACTCTGCAATTGTTCAATGTATAGACGCTAGATATATTTGGAAGTGGCGCTACAGCGATTAACCACAATTGTAAAGGGATGGTGCCCACGTCTCCCGTCGCATATCGTCGCATATGAAGGGAGGGACAGTTACAGCCATGCCTTCACCTGGATTCAAACACGGGCACTTCGATATTTCAGTCGGCTCCTCTAACCCTTATACCGTCTGGGGGCCTAGTTCCTATTTTATGCATTCCTATATATGCCCTATTATAATTCTTCCCTATTCAGCGCTTTATTTGAATCGAGACCCATTGGATAAAATCCATGTGGAGAAGAATTACCTTTCAACATATCTTTTGACGTTAGCTGCATGTGATACTACTTATACCATGAGAGCAAGCACCAGGGAATTCTTTGTAAGTCCAATGCAGATCAAAATTCTAATCTCTTTGAATTTGGTGTAGTCGCGGACATCAACAAGGGGTGAATAATTTGACTTAGATATTTTTCTCTATTCAGGCCTGGATTTGATTTGCTTTTGAGTCCGTAATCCTCGATCTTTCACTGGCTATTGCAGAAAAATAACAGATATTTTTCCGCTTAATGTTTTTAACCTTCGGAATACTTATTAGCGACTGCTTATGATCTTTTTAAAGATTACAAAGCTGCCTGAATTTTACTGCTTTATTTACCAGGAAATGGTATTTGTACTTTAAAATGATTTGTGAAATTTTATGTATAACGAGAGAATTAGCCTTTAATTGGTATAGTTAGCTCATACAGATAGATAATAAGAATAGTACGAACATTTTTAAATATATAAAAACTCTTGCTCATGGTAATTTCATTTTAAAGTAAAGCGCGATCAGAATTTCAGTGAAGGATCATAAAACTATGAAACTATGCATAGTAAACAAAAATTATCGTCGGATGAAACTCGATAGTCAGTAAGTATCTAAGAACCATACTTAAGCATCGAACAATCAATAAAGTAAAATGTTTCTTATATTTGAGATTTTTTTGGTTTAGTCTTCAAACACACAAAATTTTTAATATATACTAGCGGGCAATTTCTCTCATCTGGCCGGCCAAAGCAAAATTTATAAGTTCTATATACACCTGTAAAGAAAATGCAAAAAAAAAAATCCATATAGATGAAATCAGTTCATTCTATCCAAGAAACAACCAATTCGTAAATAACGCTTTTTGTTCCCAAACCAGGAAACAAAACTTTTGACACTTCAGTTTAATATGCATACGTATGACGTCATGATTTAAATTTTATGTAATACAACCATTGTTTGCAATATCAAAAGAATAAACTTAGCAATAATAACCATGTCAATCACTTTAATCTGAAACAAAAAGTTGCCAACAGCAGCTATAATTTAAAATGCTGACATTAACGAAACATTTTCCACATATAATGGCGTCATATGCAATCACGTGATTTTGTCAACGTCAGAATATGACATTATACAATAATAACATATTTAATGTTTGTCAAGCTAATTTTATTTCACATTTTGTAAAACTTACAATTTTTTTAACAAACTCCAGGATTTGAAAGCGAGCAGCTGTAACACCTTTCGGAATAAAGCATTTTTATTTCGACACCTTTGCCACTTTGAAAAATGACTGCGAGAATTAGTGTTAAAGTTTCAATTAGATTTCAAAGTTTTTTTATTTATATCTCTGCTGACTCAAGTCACAAGAAGATGAAAATGGTCGAAATGCCTTTCCACGAATTTTGGAATATGGAAAGGGGTTCCTCTCTCGAAACTCAACTCCC
The DNA here is from genome assembly GCA_000611955.2 of Stegodyphus mimosarum. NCBI lineage: Eukaryota > Metazoa > Arthropoda > Arachnida > Araneae > Eresidae > Stegodyphus > Stegodyphus mimosarum. Next base: position 1,048,859 of record KK112466.1, read on the forward strand.
AAATGTTCCGGACTAGATGATGCCACAAATAAAGAAAGAGACATACATACAAGCAGACAGATGGGCGTCGATTTTAATAGTATAGCTATTTCTCTATGTATAATTCATGAAATTAATTACTAACAATTATTTGAAAGCACAACTGGAAGAATGTGGGCTCAAGCAAACAAAGAAAAAACATACAAACAAACAGACCATTTTACAGAAGAACAAACAGATTTTAATAGTATAAATACTTCTCTATGTAGAATTATGTGAAATTAATTACTAACAATTATTTGAAAGCACAATTGGAAGAATGTGATACACGTTTAGAGAATCATTTTTTGTTAATTATTCTTAATTATTTGAAATCGCTCATATAATGAGAAATCTTTTATATAAGAAAATAATAAAATCATTAATTTCCAGATTTCACATAGCATGAAATTACGGAAAATATTTCTAACGAACTATTACTACTTTTTGCTAAAGTTACAGTTGGCCAACAGGATAATATTATTTATTGCTTAGAACTAAATTGAGTTTCTTATAAAATCCAAATCATTGAGAAATGAAAGTGGAAAGTAGTCAGGACTATATTTGGAATTAATGCTTCAGTTGACTTTGCCTGAAACTGGAAAATGATGAATCTTCCCTAATCTCTTCCAGAAGATAAGTCACAGTTACGTGAGTGGAAGTTGTGAAAAGGCTGAAAAGGACCTTAGTGTCATAATCTAGACAACCAAAGATTTATCAGCTTAAAACACTATGCGATTAATTTGGTAGCTTTATGCTATTCTATAGCCATCTGCTTTATATTTGGAATATCACCTTTAAAATGTCGAACATATTAAGAAGTGACTCTCGGTCTTCTAGAATGTTTAATTTCGTATCTTTTTTAACAAACAAAAGTACACTTTCTAAAATATGACTTTTAATTTGGAAGATTGATCTCTCCATCTACATAATTTATGTTTTTTTACCTTCTTTTCCATTAGCCACAGTGGTTCGGACATTTTTTAGACCACTTTGCTTTGCTTTAATGTCTAAAAAACCTGCCTGGAAAAGTTTCTTAGCTGCAACTATATTTTTGAAAATGTAAGTTATCGTCTGCTGTTTTACAACTTTCTTTTGATTTAAAATGGCGCTTTTAAAGAACCAATGGACGGAAGGCTGTATTTGTGCTCTTTCCGGAGAAATTTGTTCGTATTTAGGTATTAAACAATTCTATGAAAGCCATTACGTTTCGATATCTAAAGCAATGATATATAATATTGCAAATAAAAAAGGAAAAATAAACGTCACAATTTGGCTTCAAGGAGAAAAATTGTTCAAATATATCCAAGGAGAAAAAGGTATGTTTCGAATGTTGCAAAGTTAGGAGCTTTAATATTAAAATGAAATCTTCCAAGTCAAAGGACAGTTGCATAATTATTAAAATGCTTAGTGTCAACTGTAAACAAAGTGATTAATGCTCATTTGAAACTTAAAATGGCGAAATAAGGTAATGTGCATTGATTTTCTCAATGAAATATCACCAAAAGCAGAACACGCAGCAGAATTTTCTAAAAGAAACAATTATTCGGACAAAAATGAAAAAAATGTTGTCTCAATAATGACTCTTGGGTTTATTTAAATGACCATAATAAAAAGAAATCCATTCATTATTATCAAAGACAAGAAGAAAATCTTAGAACGTGGTCCAAAGAATCTAAACAAAGTTTTTTAAAGAGATTTATGATTTTGGCTGATTTTTGATGTAACGAAAAATAAAAATTAAGAAAAATGCATAAAACTCTTAAGGTCAACTCTACATGTTACGGGGAAATATATGTTAAATCCAGTTTTTCAACGTAAAATATAATCGCTATATCCACAGTGCTATCATTCAGTAGAACAGCATCGGCAAAGCAAGCAGACAACACGTCAAAATCCATTGTCCATCATTAATTTCAGGTAAAAAATCTGATGTATACACCACAGACTTCCTTGTACGCAATATTAAATTATACGCATTTTGAATTTCATTTAAACTTAGCGGATTGAATTAAATCTACTTCCTCGATAGCGCATAAACCACAATAGAATAAATGCACTCTTTAAAATGCTCTATATTTGTTTACTACCGTGACGCTCTGTCGCTAGCTTCCCTTAACAGTGTTACATTTCATTCATTCTATTACTTATCAGGATGCACTAAAATTATGTATATCATCTGGAAAATTACCTTGCCACGTCTTCTATTCAAATACTATAATAAACCTAAAACGATGTGTAAAAGAAATTAAACAAACAAAAGAAAATAAAGAAAGAATTTTTTGTAGACGATTCAATATTTCTCATTCAATTAATTCAGTTTTCACTTTCCGACAAGGCAAATATACGTAAAACCTCAAAATATCTACATTAAAAAATCTTAAACACTTATTTCCCCGAATAAATTCCAGAACGGATTAAGCACAATTTAATTCGCACTAATAAAAGAAGACGTTATCTTTGTTGTTGCGAAGCTTAGTTTCTCTAGATTGACAACAAATCCAATATTCTCCAAATTCCATATCTAACTTAAACAACTGTTAAATTGCTGATAATTCTACAGATCTTGCATGCAAATTTGCTAAAGACATAAAAACATCAACCGGAAGATAAGAACAACATAATTCAATCATTTTTTAAGAAAAAAATGCACAACTTACCAACATATAAGAATAAAGAACTGAGCTCGCTAAGCCGACTAATAGCGTGAATATATACGTACATAAATTTATATACTTTTGACTCAGCAGATTGCAACCAAAATAGGAGGTGCTACATGTTACAGCAGCCTATTTTACAAAATTTTAAAGTTCTGAGGCTACTCCTTTTTAAGCTATGCGCTATACATACATACATATGTAAGTACGTAGGTAAATCAAATATAAACGAGCCTTTAGAGGTTGAGAGTGGGGAAGGGTATTTGTGCGTGATTGGGTGTTTGTAGTCGTAAGATGGGGATATCTAGAAGTAGGGAAACCACATCAGCCGGCTTGTCCAGTGCTTATGTTAGTAGCCCTTACGATGAGTGAGAAGAGAGTGCTCGTCTCTGTTGAGCAAAGCATAATTATAAAGTTCCTCGTCTCTCAAAACGCGAAACCAGCCGAAATTTACCTCAGACTTCTTGCCCAGTTCGGAGAAGCTATCCTTTCATGGTCAAGCTTGAAGGTTTGCTGCAACGAATTCAAGCAATGCCGTGAAAGTTCCGAATCAAGTATATCCCCGTCGTTCTCGCCCCACTGTAACTAATGAAAGCATTTCACGTGTTCGTGAGAGTATCGAACTGGATCGACACTTCAGAGTGCTTCAAATTTCGAAGAACTTGGTATCAGCTATGGAAGTGTCCAATCAATCATCAAAAAGCAGTTGGGCTTCAGAAAAATCTCAGCACGTTGGATTCCAAGGTTGCTGAAAAATGATCAAAACGCTGCGCGAGTTCGTATTGCTCAGTTGCTTCGAACTCGTTTTGAAGAGCGTGGGTGCATCATTACATACCCGAATCAAAGCGTGCAAGTATGGAGTGGAGAAAGAAAGGCGGAGAAAACCCCGTGAAAGCCAAAACTCGATTGTCTGCGGGGAAAGTGTTGACCACCTTTTTTTGGAATTGGAGGGATGTCCTACTGGTAGATTTCTTATACGGACGTCAGACCATCAACGCAACCTACTACTGTGGTCTCTTAGAAGTATCGACTCAAAAGACGAGATTGTCCCATCCGCGAGGTCCATTGCTCCTCCACGACAACGCCAGACCCCACACAGCAGCTGCAACGCAGCAGAAACTGACAGAAATGAACTGGAAAACACTTGATTATCCACCATACAGTCCAGACTTATTGGCATGATATTTTCACATGTTTAGTCCTCTCAAAGAAACACTTAGAGGATTTAGAGGCGCTTTCAGATTTTTAGTCCAGGGGGGCAATTTGCCCAGAAAAACTATTAATTTCGTTTTGGCATTTTGCGTTGGTTCACTATAAATGTCGGTTCACCTTTCAAATTGTTGCCACCAAATATTATAGACCTGTATTATATTTAAAGAAATTATATAATGAAGAATCTGCATAAATGTATGCATGGTCTCGCATTTTATTATTAGTTATTATTTTATTATTTATCAGAATTTTAAAAGTTTTATAAAAGATTCGGATTTAAGAACAAAATCTGCAGGAAGGAATTTTTAAACAAATGTAAACAAGTGTAAAACAAGAAAATGTTCATTTCTGTGAATTTTCCGGCTTTTTTTATGTATGTGTGTTATATAGCTTTTACTTGACCGCCCAGGGGGTATAGTGGTTAGGAGAGCCGAGAATGATACCGAAGGGCTCAGGCTCGAATCTCGGAGAAGGCATGGTTGCAATTGTCCGTCCCTTCATAGGAAGTAAAAGTGGCTGCCTATTAGGTGCCTCCACAACAATGGCCACTTCTTGCGGCCTTAGAAGTGGCCAATGTCGAAAAAAGACAAAGTAGTGCCCGCCTTTCGAAACAAAAAAAAAGCTTTTATTTGACCTTTCCTCCAGTTCAAGTAATACACAAATGCTTTATTTTTCAAATGCTGTTATTCTAAATTAAAATGCTTTAAAAATACTTTTCCCTCTATTACGTAGAATATCGGTGTCAGAAGACTGAAATTTGTTTGCAGATGCGTACTACACTCTACTATCGTGAAAGAACTTCCCTGGGTAGTAAGCACGAAACCGGTCATGTCCTAGCCAAGGTGTAATTCAGCGTTACTTGCTAACTTAGACCGTAATGATGTATATCATTTGTGTGATACCGTGATAAAATTCTTGGTAGCAATGTATGATAATATGTTAAAATACTATTAGTAAAAAGTGTTGACCTATGCCTTTAGCGCATGCAATGGTGTATTATAGTTAATAATATAGTATATTGTAAGGAACTAAATGTCTTTCTCATATGAGCTATTCTGATATTGCGGCCGTCGTATCTAAGTAACCACTGATAGATCTCCGGTTTGTTCCCTGTGGTTGTAAGATTAATTTTTGTGACTGATCCTTACACGAAATGCAAAGATTCCTAAATTATACTATGCCAAAAATCTTTATTTCCAGTCTTTTAGTTTGCCAAATGACTAAGAAAATCGGGCAGTATAAAAGAAGTACCTTTACAAAGCCAGCCTTTTACTGAAGGCTGAAAAATGTGTAAAACCTTACACTTTGCTAAAACAGCATATGTAAAATATATGCAAACTATGCTTCTGAAAATTTATAAACCACTTATTGTGATGTTTTCTTACATGAAAACTAATTACTAAATATGGGAAGGAAAACTAACACTGCGAACTGAATTAAGAATGCCAGTGTATATCATCTAAAGCTAGAAATTTTGTACTTTTTAAATATTTGAAAATAGTTTAGAAATACACATATTAATATGTGTTAGCGTGTAAATTAAAAAAAAATGATAACTAAACTATTCTTTTTTTCAAAAAAAAGGAACGACTTCTTCAGTTCAATATCGTATTTCGTATATCAGTTTCTCAGTTATAGTAGTTATATTAAAAGGCACATTAAATTGTTATTAAGAGAAGTTCCACGAAGGTCATAAATCTTTTTTTCAGGGGGAGGGGTCCTGAAGAATCTTCAAGACGTTTTACGGAGTGATGGAACCATCTAGAAAGACTTTTAATATGATTATTTTCCAATAACTGCTCCGGGATTTAAGGTTTATTTTCAGAAAAGCCATCTTTCGCTTTGTCTTATCATTGCATTTCGAACACTGGTATGTTATGGTGAATTCCAATTCTACGTGATGTGTTTCCAATAATCAACAAAATTTTGTCCATGAGTTAAATTAAAATACCGCCAGAAAAATATTTATTCGGAGTTAAAAATAAATGAAAAGAGGTCATTTTTATTTTCCCAAATAACGTAATAAATTGTGTGATCTATAGAGGAAATAAAAGTGTTGACTTTTATAAATACTCATATGCCACATACTCCTAAATGTGTGAGTATGTATATATATGATATAATGATATTAAAAATAAATATAACTCCTTTTAAACTGAGCATATTATCCAAACATTAAGATATTCAATGTGAAATCAAAAGTTCAGCCTAATTAACATTGCCATTTATGCACCAACCCCATTAAATGTCAATACAGTATTAAATTTAATAAAATTTTTAATGTATAGCTAATTAGAGTAATTAAACTAAAACATACTGTGAAGTGAAGTAAATTTGGGAAAGGCTGTTTCCCGTCTGTCAAACAATATCTAGCAGTTAATAGAAACACAATTTCAAATTACATCTAATATGAGTTACGAAGTTTTTAGTATAGTTTTAAATTGTATTTAATTTAACTTCTAGCTTTTACTTGACAGACATGAGATGGATGGTGTTAGGAAACCTTAACCTTGTTCAGGGAAGCCAAACAAATTTGACATAATTTTTATTGATCTCTCTGACGTGTGGTAAATCCAAATGGACAAGCTTCATTAAAAACCGTGACCATAGGCTTTCACTGAGAGGTATCTGCAAATAAATTACCTTTGGCTGGTTGCAGGAATTAGATTAACTAATACTATTTTGTGGAAACGGAATTATTTGTAGTTGATTGCAATGGTAACAAGCATGTAGCCTGAGAATTGAAGATGAATGGAAGAACATCTGTCAGGACTGAGCGTTCGGTGCATACTCTTGGCGAACATATTCGTGAATTAACCTAAGTACTGATCTTGAACAGGGAGCTGAATGCAGCTATGTTCTGTGGTGGAAAACTATGGTTAAGTGGTAGAAGAACTGCACTTAAGAAGCATTTCAAATCCTCTTTTATTAAACAACAATTATATACAGCCACTTCCCAACTCGGGACGGATACAGAAAATAATGACCGCACTTGGATCTAAACTGAACAATCAAATAATTTGAACTAAAGTTAAATAACAATTAAATCGTCGTTGCTTACAGAGCTATGAACGCCAGGTTGGCCTCTATGCTAAATGGTTCGTAGCGAGGTTTAACTAATACTAACGCACTTAGATTTACTTCAATAAGTAATAGAGTAACAGCGCTAAGGCTTAGAATTTAAATACTAGTTGGTCAGGCGAACGTCGAACAGAGCAGCCGTGTTCTGAGACTAAAAGCTCTCTCACACTGAGAGGTTACTACCTATCGCTTAAATAGAAACTTGGCTCCCCTTCAGATTAGCATAAAGCTGAAACGCGCGCTTATTCTAACGGGAACTTGAAATAAGAACAGATAGGGAAGACAAATTAAAATAAAACTTTGTTAGTTTAAACTAAAACCTTACACATCATTCGAAATGAAGAATTACGTTTTATGTTGTAGCATCAAGTGAACCTAATTGACTAAATTTCGTTATTTCCATTGTGAAATGTGAAGAAGGCAGAACCGTGATGGGGGACTTCCTTAATTAAATTTTCATAAACTGACTTTTGTGATTCTGAAACTAAATGCTAAACACGCTGACGCAATTTGGGACAAATTTGTATTACCCACTATCAGGTTACAATGTTGAACTAGTTCTTAGGATTTCAGTTAATAGATTCTTAATAAGAAAATCTCAACAATTGTGTAAATAAGAATAAACGAACTTATCTGCAGGACCAAAGTTGTAATATCACTCTAATCGAGCACCGCTGCATGACAGCCGCTTAACATTTAAATGAAGGCTTCTCCTGAAATATACCGATATTTATGAAAGTTCGTACTCGAAGGTTGAAGACTATGATAGGTGATTGGCGCATCTGCTTCAAACTAATATTTTACAAGCCCTCGTAATTAAATTTCTTACAGATCTTAATCATTAATGGAAACTTGAACATACCAATTGCAACTGAGGATTGCGTGATTGAAAAGCATAATTAGGGCGGCCAAAATTAAATTCAGATGCCAAAGAAACATCAGTTGCAATTCTTTAATTATCTTTAATTTAATATATGACAATTTCTATGCAGTGCTATTATGAAATCGAAACGCCAAGTTATGCTGTAAATTACATTTACATAGTGAAACAGTACATTAACCGCATCATAATAACAATCATACACCGCATTTCCAGAATATAAATAATTTCAAAATCAAAATATGCTGCAAACGTACAATACGTAGCGTCCTACGCCATAGGCGTGCTGAGAATAAATTCAACGCTGCTGCGAGTAGTGCAGTGATAATGCTCTTCTGGTGTAGTCAATAGTTTCTGTTTCATTGCAGCAAGTTCGAACATCGCAAGAGCAATTCAATATTTTATTTTATTTTTTCTTCGACTACGCTTGGTATGTATTTGAATAATTATTATGAGAGATTTTATTTTACTCCCATTTTCGGGAAAAAATATTCTTAAATCATGGAAATATGGTTGAATTTGAGTAAAATAAGTGACGCAGATTCCAATGCTACAAAGTCTTTTCAAGCGGGCTAATAATCAAAAAGACACATTTTAGATACAAAAAAAAAAAAAAACGCGATGAGGCATTTCTCCATTTTAGCTCTACGTTGAACAAGAGTGATAGTGATGAACAATTTGTTTGTTCAACTTGCAATATGCTTTGGCTATGGAGAGTAATAAATCATCAAATTTAAAGACATCTTGAATACAAGCAATCTCTGTACATCAATGAACTAAACGTCCTTAGCCACAGAAAACTAACAATTTTTATGAAGTGATTTCTGTCAATTTATTGTCTGCTTTTGGCGCATAGAATCTCGCAGATAAAAATAGAGAGACAGTGTCTTTTGAAGAGGTTTAACCTTAGTTAAAGCAGTAAATGCGTGGTGCATGTCCCAGCTCCTAGGAAAAGTTTAGCATACAAATGAGCATATAAAAATTGATGGCCTTATGTCGATGCATGTGGAAAGCTTGCAAAACTAACTCCTGCAATATAATTTAAAATTCATAAAATTATTTGAAAGTTCACTGCGTTAGCAGTTACTTGAATTTTGAAAAATGTTAGACTATACACTCCTTCTTACGAAGCAACAGAATGATACTCTTGCCAGTCTGCCTCCGACAGAGAAGAATGTTTATGAGTAGGCCTGCGGATTAGTTGTAAGTGGTGCTAAATCGTCTGTGAAAAACTATTTTTCTATTTGTTTAATGTCTTTATACTTAGCCACTATGTTTGTTGTCTAAAGCGATCTTCGATGCAGAAGAGCAAATGGATTTAATGTTTCTCTCCAGTATATAGGTAAAATCTATCGTTCAGCCGTTTCAGCACTTATTAAAAGTTTCCTCCACCTCCTATAAAAAACGTTTTTAAAGGTTTTCCATCATTTCGTTTGAAACTCATTTAAAAGCGCAAACATATATCTGGTTACATGTTGACAGATAGGATTTAATGGATGACGGTCAAACACAGGCCACTCTAATCTTATGACAAGATTTATGGCCTCTATCTCCACTAGCCTTCGTGCATAAAATATGTCGCAAACTGTTTCCCTGCGTTTTAATTACAGATGCACATTCCTTTATTTGGCATAAATCTACAGGTTGCCGAAAGCAAGCACTTAATCTTCCAGCACTAATTTAATTCATCATTGTTAGCAATTTTCAAACTTCAATGAACGTTGATTAACGAAACAGCATGAAAAAGCACCGCTGATAAATTTAAATACTATTGTTAAAACCCACACTTGAAATTTTAAAACGTTTTTAAGTGATAGAGCATAGTGTTTTATCTACTCGTTAATTTATATCAAATTCATTCTAATTATAGAGGAATTCGGTGTTATTTTCTAAGAAGTGTGCGATAGGCATTTGGAAAATACATACAATTTCAAATGCCGGTTGTGAGTTTCCGGAACAAATAATATAAATTAAGCCCTGAATTGTCAGTAAAATTTATAAAATTTATATCCCTTTGTTTGTCTCTTAATCACCAATAACTTACTTCGTAAATGACGACTTTTTAATTTAGGAGTCTTCGGGTTCATCTCAGCAGGATATAGCTCATTCTTGACCGTTAAGTTCTTTTTTAACTGCATTTTATTTTGAAAAGGATAATGAAATATATTTCAAGAAAATAACTTCTAAAAATGGAATAAAAAATATTCGTTAAAAGCAGTTACTTATTTTTTATTTAATTTTAGCTAATTTATTTTCATTTTTTATGAATTGGTTGACAACTTATGGATAATATTTGTCATAAAATGATGGAATCGAATACAACTGCTTGGCACATTTATATATACATATATTTTTCATTTTAAAATTAGCTGTCCTTAATCCTTTCAGTCAACATTCATTTGTTGTTTCAACTGACTTCATCTTTTTAAGTACTCTTGGTAATTATCACAAAGAATTGAAAACTACAATTTTAAACGTTTTATTTTAAAGTGGGTGGATTCCAGCAGCCTGGGACAAATATGACACACTGGTAATATGTGTCCCATTTTAAATTGTTGACACATAAAAGAAAACTCAAAAGAAACTATTTTTATTTTCGTAACTTATGTGTGATAAGAAATAAAAGTTTTTGCATAGTGGTAGATTGCATGCCACACAAATCGCCTTAGCTCTTTTTAGTCCAAAGGGGCTTTGTCCCTGAAGGATTGTTGTTTTCATTTCGGCATTTTGTGTCGCAAACATTAAATGTCGGTTCACTTTTCAAACTTTTGCCACCAAGTATTGCAGCCCTGTACTATATTTAAAGAAATTAAATAATGAAGAATGTGCATAAATGTATGCATCTTTCTCGCATTCTGATAAAACGACGGTACGTAGAGCCATCGAATTTTGAATGACGTAATCCTACTGCGAATATGGGCATCTGGAAACCCAAATTTGAAACTTGGAATTTGTTTTATTATCTATTTCATATTTTATAAAACTTTAACGAATTTTTGATTAACAAAATCCAGGATTTCAAAGCGAGCAATGGCAATGTTGTACAGAAAGAACATTTTTACCTCCAGCGTGTGCGACTGTGTGTCGAAAATTCTAAAGATATGCTCAATTTAAAATTATTTGCGATATTGCTCTTAAAATGAATTTTATGGTTTAGGTAAGAACAACATGATATTTAATAAATAAAAGTAACACACAAAACGTTAAAAAACTCCCCTTTGGACGTGATGTAAAATCTGAAAGCTTTCAGATTTTTTTCTCTTGTTTTTTCTTCATACAACTGTGAAACCTTCTTCTAGTGGGCCTTCGATGGAAAAGTGATCTCCTATATCCAACAACGTGGAACTAGATGATGGTCTACCTTATTGTAGTGGTATGGTACCATATTGTGGTGGTGGTCTATCATGTCGTAGTGTTAGTGTATGGTCTACCATATACAATTTTTTAGTAGGGACGTTAGAAATGATGCCTACTACCAGTAGGACATCAACTACTTAGTAAATTGATACGTGTAAATCTCTCTAGGCTTCTTTAAACATCTACTAGGATTTATATAACCCATTAGGACTGAAAGGGTTAAATCTGATACAGAAATCATATAGAATTCAAACTTATAAAAATATTTCCTATATATCGTTAGGAGAACTGATAAAATTTGCACTTTCCCCCATTGTATTTTTATGTTTCTTAAGCATATATATATAAATGACAAAAAGAAAAATCACTGTTTAAATAGCTGGAGAAGCATTAAAAATGACGTGATAAAATTATATAAAAAATAATTTCATTTTCTGCTTATTCCATTAAAATTTTAAAAATATTGATAAAAATAATAATAGTAGTAAAATGAACAGCAGCTTTTTTTTAAACACATGCAATCTCTCCGTTCGCCATAGATACTATACAAAACGAGGCTTACAAAAATACGTTAATTAAAACATTAAATTTTACATGTATAAGCAAAACCTACAAAACCACAGAAGAGCAGTATATGCTTAAACAGATACGTTTACTAGAAAAGTCTCACCTATCTTTCTCAAATTATTCTGCAGATATAATATAGGGCCATCGAAGATACGACAGGAAACCATTAAAACATTCCCCAATCAATGTACGTTTTGTGAACACTAGCACAAATCATTTGATCTTAGATTGAAACGGAACAGGTAATTTACAAATTCAGCGTGACCAGATAAAAACTGAGATAATGTAAAATTAATAAAAAAAGGGCTCGGAATGCTTTCTACTGTAGACAGATGAAGAACGTTTGGGTACCTTCAGCATTACAAGATGAGATATAGTCTTCAATCCACTTAGATAGAAGTTTCTTATAATAAAATGTCCTCCAATTTCTCTTTGGAATGCTAATATTGATATCAATGAGCAAATATAAAGCAACGTTAGCAGAGAAACCAACTCTTTCGTTTCCATAGAATCCATGATGACCACGCACATAAGCAAAACGGACATCAATTCCTCTATTCCTAAGCGAACTAACTGCTAACCCTATTTCCATTACTAAATTGTCTTTGCTAGAAATACTGTTCAAACGATGAAGAGAAGAATGAGAATCAGAACATATAAGGTACCTTGAGGATGCTGTCCCATTTCAAGGCTCTCGTTGTCTTTATCTCCAACATTAATAACTTAGCAGAACTTTGGTACAGACAAATGTTTCGTTATACTATTCTGTAAAGGCGTTATACAAGCAAAATATCATACTTTATTTTTGATTCGAACTCGAAAGCAGCAGCGTGGTAATTAACTTCCTCAAAATCCTTTACTTCTCGCATTCGCATAAACGTTGTGGCACTGGAGTTTACAAATCAAGAGTATGCGCACTGCAATGCGATCATACCAGTGAAGTATGCTGATATTATAGTAAACTGCTTAGTATAGCTTTCTCACAGATATATACTATACTTTATAAGGTGTATTTTAATTTTATAATAGTTATTTTTAATTTTTAAAACCTTTCGTCTGAGTTCTTGTTTTCTACTTATAACTCCCTTCCAGAATGAGTTTTTAGAATCGCTTTGAATGTAAATGAGGTAGAAAGAATATTTAAATAAAGTTCGAGTTACTTCACTAGGACTGTCAATATTATCCAATCCTATGTCTTCGCATCTTTCACGTGGCAAAACAGGCACGCCTCTCCAACTTCCATCAAGCTCTCTGGACCCATTCAAGTATTAACTTTAATTGCAAGTATTTATGCATTTGCTACGCTCCTTGAAGCACCTATGTTACGATAGCCGGTATACAGCTTGCATATTTAGCAAGCTAGATGCGGCGAGAACGGCCACTGTAACTTCTGTGGGAGAATTTAGGAATCCTTAAGTGGCGCGCGTTTGCTGTCAGGCTACTTCGTTATTAAAAATCAAAGGAATAGCAATTTTTATCGCTCCCGTATCAATTCTATTTAGTCAAACGGTTCACAGATGGCAGCACAGTGCTTGTTAAGTTGCTTATATAGTAGTAGTGTGCAGATTCAGAATATTTTTCGTTAGAACATGCTTTGAAAGGATTTAGCTCCAGTGCTCTTCGCTTTTTCGTGTTTAATATTGATAAAATGAGTAGTTCAAGTGAACAAGAAGATTTAAGTCTTGAAGAATCGGGAAGTGATTCAGAAGGCAGCTTTTTTTCAGATGCTTTTGATTCTGAAGTATCGGAATCGGAAGTTAGTGATAATAGTGACGATCCCGCGCAACTTTTACCAGGGCGGCAGTGGAACAAAATTTTGCCGGATGTCCCAGATATTTGTCCTCCACGTTTTCAGTTCAAATTATTGCCTAAAGTTAATGTTTCATTTCAAGCCAGTTCAAGCGTTTTACAATATTATGAGCATTTTATAAATGATGAAATAGTAGATATAATTGTAAAAGAGACCAACCGTTATGCTGAGCAATCAGGTAATGTTGTTGGTAAAAGGAAAGTGCAAGGTAGAAGAGAATGGAAACCTGTATCGGCACCTGAAATGCATTTGTTCCTTGCGCTTTCAGTTTTACAAGGTATTATAAAAAAACCTGAAGAAAGCATGTATTGGACTAAGAAAAAATCAGCAGAAACTCCTTTTTTCCGTAAAATTATGTCATATAATCGATACTGTGAAATCAAAAAATATTTACATTTTGTGAACAATGATTCTTACGAACCAGAAAATCATCCTAACCCTAAACTCTACAAAATTTGGCCTATCTGTGAGCATCTGAATAAAGTATATCAAAAAACAATTACTCCAGAAAGAGATATTACCATAGATGAAACGCTGATGTTATATAAAGGACGTTTATCCTGGCGCCAATACATACCTTTGAAAAAAGCAAAATTTGGTATCAAGACATACATGCTATGCGAATCTAGTACTGGTTATATATGGTCATTTATTATATATACTGGGAAAGGTACTTTATTTCATCCTAAATTCCGGTCCCTATCGGCACCGTCACAAGTTGTTATGACTCTGATGATGCCATTATTGAAACAAGGCTACTGCATCACCTTAGATAATTATTATACTTCACCAGAATTATGTGACATTCTTTTGACTTATCAAACAGATGTGATCGGAACTGTTAGACAAAACAAAAAGGATTTACCTTTAGCATTGAAAAATAAAAAGTTAAAAACTGGCGAAGTTATATCATTTAGACGTGGCAAAATCCTCGCTCTCAAATGGAAGGACAAAAAGGAAGTAACAATGTTATCATCATTTCATGATTCTGAAACTGTTGAAGTAATGACCCAAAATAGAAAACTGAAAACAAAACCAAAAGTTGTAATTGACTACAATAAAACAATGGGAGGTGTGGATCTTGTAGATCAGTACCTTTCAAGTTATCAAGTAGCAAGAAACGGTGGGAAAAAATATTATAAAAAAATATTCTTTCACCTTTTAGATCAAGCTGTTTTCAATGCATTTCGAGTTTATAAAAAAGAAGGTGGAGATAAATCACATTTTAAAGTTTAGACTGGATTTAATCGATGAAATAATTGAAAAATATCATACTTTTATCCATTTTCAAAGACATGGTCGTCCATCCAATGAAGCGCCATCAAATCGTTTATTTGAACGACATTTTTTGGAACTTATACCAGCCACAGGAAAAAAAGAAAACCCTGCCAGAGAATGTAAAGTGTGTTCATCAAAGAGGAATGCAAATGGAAAACGAATTAGGAGAGAAACGAGATATTATTGTAAAGACTGCAATGTAGGACTCTGCATACCATGTTTCAAACTTTACCATACCCAGAAAAATTATTAAATTTTTGAGAAAATATTATAGCTGTTACTGATGTTGAATAAAAGCATTACCATCTGCAGAAAATTGTGTGCATTTATATAAAAAGTATATGATTTTTCTCTATTCAAACTTTGCATGTAATCTTAAACGCCTGCATGGAAGTTTTCCTGCCTGGCTCGGATGTAAGAAGAAAGCCAAATATAAAGTGAAACAAGGTAAGTTAGTAAAAAATTTTACATGTTTAAAAAATCTGTTAAATTTAAGAAAAAATACGATTTTTTTATATGAATTTATTTAGAATTTTATGAACATTAAAAAACACTAATAAAAAAACTTGATGATTTTTGAATAAATTTTGTCAAAATTTTGCGACAAGTAAGGGGTTAAACTTCCTGCGCCCGTCCGTATTGTACGTGTCTGTTGATAATCGCCTGATAATTTAATTAAGGGCCAACTACGTAAGGTACTTTTGTCCAGATTCGGCTAAGTCAGTTTAGTTTAGTATTAGATTAGTTTCTTATTTTTATTGCCCTGATTTGAAGCACAAGTGGAGGCTTTCCTATATGCCCGAAAAGATGCCGACTGTATTATTTCTTTGCTTGAATAAAGGGTATTTTAATCCTTTCTAGATTTTGCCGTTACACATGAACGCAGCGATAAGTCGTTACACAGTTCAATAGCTTCCTCTACATTCATTATAGGCCAACCAGTTAGGAACATTATAACTTATATATGAATTTCTTTCTTTTTTGAAATAAAACGTTCAGTGTTGTTCTTCTATTGTTAGTAGTCGTTGCTTTCTTCTTTCCATAATTTCTTAGTTTTTCAGCAATGCAATGTTTCTTATCTTCCTTAGGTATTATTTTGGATTTTTTTCCTCACGAATATTTTACGATGTATTCGCAAAAGCAGTACCAGACGTCTAATCATGCCTCTTTGTAAAACGAATAGGACGGAGAATACAACAAAAGGCATAACAGAATACCTCTTACGTATCCCAAACCAGAAAACCTACTTTATTGTTATGACTCTCTTCGCATGCAGGGCCATATCACTTTCATTCCATTGTACCTACATTTCTCATTTGAGTGGCTATTTTATATTAGCAGTTTTATATTCTATCTGAAAAGGGAGGGAAAGTAAGAAATGTATTAATAAATCATAATTTTATTGCATTTAATCGAACTAAATTTTATATTAGCAATTAAAAGGCAATGATATCTTTTCACACATATTTCAACCTCTTTCATTTCAATGATGTATATATCTGAATAACACGATAGGTAAAAATACCATTCCTGAAATTTGAGATTAGAATTTCAATTTTAATATCTTTACTTTCTTAAATAGTATGCACTTTTCAAATACAACTAAAAATTAACACGAAGTTCAAAATAATTTGGAAGTAGAAATGAAGAAGAAGCATCTCTCATTACTTTAATATAAATGTCGACTGTTTTGACTACTGTTTATCTTTGATATTTGAGATTCCTTTTCCAATATTTTTCATATTACAAATATTAATATCTCTTCGAAATCTCAATTACACTTCTCTTTCATCTCTAGTTTTTTAAACTCCCATTTATCTAAATGCGAGAAAACTTAATTAAAGAAAGGATTATGCTCTTCTTTATGTTTTACACCAAGTTCAACTTTCTTTTACCAAACTCGTTCAAAAGAATTTGGCAACTTAATAACCGAATACAAGCAGCAGTGGTTTTGTCGTCTGCATAGTTTTTCTTAAACAGCGCACAATTTTTCATGGAAGTACTGTTTAAAGTATCGCTGGATTTTAATCTATTGGATTAATAACTTAATTACGCTTTTCAGTTTTCACAGGTGATTGATTATTTTGCACATCAAAGGAAACCATTTGAATAAAAAAAGTTCCAATGATTGAAAATCGTTTTAAAAAAAAATTATCCGGGAGGAAATATATTTTTTCTGAAATACTGAAGCTAATTAATTTTACTATTATTAGTTTCATCATAGATTTAATAACTAGAGTTTTTCATATTTGAGAACTATTGATTCCTTTGTTGTAAAAGCTAACTGAGAATTTTTTGTGTTAACCTTGTTATGGTTGATGTAACGCAATAAGTTATACCAGTATCTAACATAACTTGATTCGAGTATCTAACATAATATAACATAACTTGATGAATTATTAAAAAAGTGTCTTTTATTTGAAACTTTATGTTTAGATTCGGGAATTGTTTTAACCTTATTACAGTAAGAAAGTAATATCAAAAGAAGCTCTTCTTATCTAACGATCTTGGAAAGTTATTTTAATTCACAGACCATCAAATGGAAATCAATTTTTAAGATTTGAGATCTCAGTGAAAAATGCCGTGCGCGAACTAAAAGGATAAGCACTTTTAAGGAGTATTATTTAACGCATTTTACATAAACTAATGCTAAGTGATATCTAGAATTTATATTTGAGATTATTTCCTGTTATTAATTATGTTATTTATCTTTTAGTTTTACATTCACAAGACACAAGGTTAAAACTGTCTTCCTTTAAAACATTTTTGGAACTCACAAACTTTCCTGTGGGTTATATAAGTGACAGCCGACTGGGAGCCTGAGGAACACGTGCGAAGTTTCTTTTCCTAAACTCTCTGAAAGGATAATAAAAGATTATTATTACTTTTTGTGGGCTCATGATGTACAACGTGATGGGTAATTTTCTTCTACGTATAAGCACCTATAGTTTACTTATTAATTAATACTATATTTCAAAGACATTGATATTGCACGGAAAACGTATTCAAAGAGACTTTCGAATTGTTATGAGCTGATCGCTCATTTGTATTAAAATTTTGAAAATATGGCTTTTTTTCTTTTACTGTTTTATTTCCAGTGAAAATGTCGCCCAGTCAATATAGTGGTTACTAACACTAAGTGCCGTAACGATGGGCCCGGGTTCGAATCCCGGAGAGGGCAAAGTTGTAATTTTCCGTTCCTTCATACGTGGCAACTATGGTCACCTCTTAGATGCTTACATAATGAAACGGTTACCACTTCCGGCCCTTCTAGTGAATCAAGGCTAGTGGCTATATGGCTATTAAACAAAGCGCTCGGCCATTTAAAAAATATCCAGTAGAAACTGTTCTTATATTTGGGTATTTAAACTTCTTAGAAAATTTCAGTTTCAAAAATAAATGTTTGGTAACCCAAACACCATTTTACAGTATAATTATTGCCACAAATTCCTTTTAGAATAACATCAGTTATCGAATTTCCTAAATTGGCAAAGACTGTTTTCTTAAACTGGAAAAGAAAAATGTCCTGGACGAATCTAACTCTCTTGAGAAAGGCAGGTTATGAACGTCACTTGCCAAGCAATTTAAAATTAAAATTAAAACTTAAATTATCATGCACACGAGCTTTACAAAAGGTCTGCGTTTTTGTTAAATGTTTACTTTTCAAATCTCTAGATTAATTTTGCAAAATTACGCCGGGTAACAAAATGTTGTATTTCCCGAAGGATTCGAAAATATTTCTTAGAATATCTTAATATTGCTTTCACCGTGGACAAAAAAAAGCTACTAATAAAAAGAAGATTTTAAAAGATTTTCTAGACCATGGCTTCTTATTTTCTAACAACTCGTTCCTTCAATAAGCAAAACTGCCAAAAAGAAAAATCAACGGCACATTTCAAATATCATGGTGCTTCCTTGCAGAAAGCATAAGAAGGCTTCCATCTCTGTTATTACTTCATCTTCGCATTTTCCTTAATTTCACTCATTTCCTTTCCGCCCATGTGAAATTGTAATGTGACTGTCATTTCCTAGTGACAGAAGCGAATGAAGCAAAAAGCAACCCGTTTAAAAAAATAAATAACTCTTCCAAATCAGTGTTCGTTTTCACATGGAGCTGCTGTGATCAACTGCCAAAGAAATTCTCTAGGGAACACGGACGGGTGGAAAGGAAAAGGATGCAGTCGGGAGGAAGGAGGTGGTGGGGAGAAGGGAGAGATTGAATTCCCGCCGGTGATAGGTAATAATTCAGGAAATCATTGATGCGAAAGTAACGGCCAAATTACGCTACTAATTTGGAAAATAAGCGCCTTAGGTGGACGCAAATGTAAGTTACTGCGATGTTATGAAGGATGAGAAAGTTTTTATATTTCCTTTTTTATTAAATTTATTCAACGCGTTCTTCGTAAGAGAGACGAGGGATTCGAAAATAAAAAAAAAAGAAATACGTGCATGTAATTGCAATGATATGCAGCGAATAGAAATTTGAATGTTTCATCTGAATTATGTTCAAGTGCCTGGGCTTACATCTCGAAATAGACAGAAGAGAATGAAATATGAACTTAAATTTCACAAACGACAAATTAGATTTAATAAATATATGACTTTAAAAAAATATTAGTGTTATTTTTTTACAGTCTAATGAAATTAAATAAGCAAAATGTAATACGAGCGTAAGTTTATTTCTTCGAGGCAAGAAACTGTTCGATTTTACTCATTTGCATTTATCTAATATGATGATATTGATTTGACACTGCTAGGACAGTTTCTGTTCCCATTTATTACAAGAAATCCTATTTTATAGCGCTTTTCTTCTAATTTGTAGTAAATATTGGAGAATGTTTTATCATATTTTTTAAATCTGTAATGATAGTAAGCATATATTAGATTTGCTTCCCTTTTATCTAAGAGTAGCAATATATTATATTCTTGACAAGTTTCTACTCTCACTCACATGCTTTTTTCATTGCAGATCTTTTTTGTTATGGTCTGTAGTTAGGAAAAAATGATTGCAGGCGTGAACTATGCCTTCGCCGGAAATCGAACCACGGACCTCTCTTACACGTCGAGCGTGCTGACCACTACACCAAGAAGGCATGCGAAGAAGGCGAGAGAAATACCTTATATTAATCTATGAAAATTTTAGGATATATATATATATATATGTCTGCATGCATATGTATATGTGTGTGTACGTGTGTGTGATGAAACAGACTTAGGAGTATCGATGTTGCAGAAAAACTGATTGCACAGATACGTAGAAGTACTGATGATGTAGAAACGTAGACTGCAGATCCACGATGAATAGGAGGAAGCTGAGGCCGATTAAATCTTCGCTTTTATTTCAGTGAACATGTTGTGGCCACAAACAACTTCTTATGATATTTATGCCTATTTCAAAACATTTATATTTTTGATAGCTTTGAAGAAAGAGAAGCGCAGCAGGAGCAGTCCAGATTGGCCGAAGCATAGAAAGCAAACGCGTTGTGTTCAGGATGAAATCTAAATTCAGAATTAATCAGTTTTGATTCTCAGTGCATTTTCATTGTATAATTAATACTGATTATAATTTAAAGCCTAACGCTATTTTAAGAAAACTGCTTTGAAGTTATTTCAGCGTAAACTAATTCTAGGTAGAGACTCCACACTTTTTATTGCAAGAAAAGACTTATTTATTTAACATTTATTTAAAATGTAGTCAGCTTCACAAAAGCCTCGCAACATATTTTGCTCTCAAGTGATAGTACGTTTGGTTCTTCTAAGACACGAAATTCTCTTTCTGAAAAAAGACAAGAAAACCGCCTCGAAGCTTTATAATACAATGAAAATCTTTTCAAATTTTATTACAAAGTTTTGGCTACCAATTTTAGTACTTATGGTTTACAAAAAGAGCTGTTTACAAAGAAACAGAAGCATTACTTTTGAACCCTGATCCGAGACGCAGAATTTCAACAAAAAGGTTTCTAAATTGCCTTGAAATGAACGTATTCTCAGTTTCATCACAAAATTCATCAAGACATGCTTAATTTATGTTTTCATGGAGTCAAGCTAGAGATTTAACAACGAGGATTTTATCCGATTCATAGCCACTCGTAATCAAACAAGCAGATTCTAAACTCTCACTGAACGTTTTACAAAAACAACACTAAGGTGATTGATTAAAAGTTAATATCTCCACGACTCGACTGATGCACTTAGCTATTTACATTCTTTTAAGATACGTGTGGTGCTGTGACTTATCTTAGTTTTTTGCCAGTATCATAATAATAAGCCCACGAAATTCATCGTGACAAGAACAGCAAAATTGCGCCTGTCGTTTGGCAAAACGTCTTGAGCATCATACAGGAAACAGAATTCGGTCAATTTTGCCCCCTCTTCTGAAGGAACATATTCCGGGGGGGACGGGTCCGAGGGTCTCCCACCCTCTCTTCACTACCACTAACTTCTCGAGAGGACTCTCGGCTCGCCATGTATTTAGAACGTCCTCTTGCCGCACAGACACAATGCATTTACAAACATCCGTGCCTTTTCCGGATTATAAACCCGGATCTTTCGGCAACGCAGTAAATTCTCCTAATCACTATATCTTCTGAGCAGCATGTTTAAGGTACTGAAGTATGATGAGTATTTATTATTTGTGCTCACACGACAATCATAAGAAAAGCAAAAATATGGACTTTAGTATGAATAAATTAGAAAATAATGATAACATTATCTGCAGTTATCATTTACGTACACTCTTCGTGCGAGAATATACGTATTCTATGTAAATATTTACCCACACTGTGAATCCCGTAATAAGTTTTGACATTTTAGTTTTGAAATATGTAGTTTAAAATAAGTTTAGTAGTTTTTTAAAATTTATCCCATTCATGTTTAACATCGAGAACAAACAACTGGAAAAATAACAAGTAGAAATAAATAAAACATCAGGATTAATATAAATTAAAAACTTACCATGTTAATTTTAGTGTTAAGCTAAAAAATTTGCCTCAGATTTTAAACGGAAATAATTTCGAAATGCGTGATTTTTATAAAATTTAGTAGTTATTCTTAATTTGAGCCGGATATTTGAATTATGGAAAAAATCGAGATCTCATTTCAGAAAAGGCCAATTTTGCATCAAAATACATTGGTGAAAGAATATTATATATATATATATATATATATATATAAATCCTAAGTCGTGCTTTCGAGGTATTAAAAAAGCAATTAATATCAAAATTAGAAAAATTCATCTTTTTATTCTAGGTTATAAACTAAATTTTAAAAAAAAATATTTGAAATGTTTCAGATTTCCACATATGCTGAGCTCGCAGTTCACCAGTCTGCTGTTACACTCACTTTTGCTAACCTATTTTTGTCTTATTAGGTTTATTACTAAGCATAATTTTCATCGCACTTACACCGTGCATAATTCAACAGCAAAATTATAAGCATTTTAAAAGCAGCATAGCAGAATATGTTTAGAATTCCATATGTAGTGTTAAATTTTGGCATTTCTTTTTCTATTTTTTTCACTCTCTACCCAATTTATCATATCAACTTACGTTTTTCTTAGTAAGATGGCTTGCAGAACGCTTTTCTTAATTTTTTATTATTAATATTTTGCATGTTAACTTTATTTATTAAATATTATGTTCTTTGAGCTTACATCACATAAAATTTTATTCAACAGCGAAGTCACAAAATATTTAAAAACAGCATATCTTTAGAATTGTCCACAGACAGTCACGCCTACCGTTTGTTGTTTATTAAATGTTTTATTCCAGACAGAATTGCCATTGCTTGCTTTCAAATCGTTGAGTTTGTTATTCAAAATATGAAAGATTCCAGGCGCACATGTTCTGGTGTAGTGTGTCAAGATTTGAATGCTCTAGGTCAGTGGTGCCCAATCATTGGCCTATCGCGGGCACATTTTGAATTCAAAAATTGAAAGAGAACCATATACAAGACGCTTTTCAGTCACCAATAGATGGTGATTTTTTTTAATTTTCTTTTGGTGCATGTATATACATTTGAGAATTTTTATACCTTTAAATACGTAAGCAAATACTAGATTCAATTTTTCTTTAATTTGAAGATAAGTAATTTTTTCATTTAAAATAAATCAGCAGTTATTTCATAGTAGATTTTTATTTTATAAATTTTTTTGAAAGAAATATAAAAAAAAAATTCCTTTTCAAAAATTGTCTACTTTGAATTTGAAAAACATATTTTTATCACAAACTTCAATATAAATACATTGTGATACGAAAGGAATACGAGACTGTTACGCAATTGTAGAAGATAATATCTGAGGAAAAATCTGATCTGGCCACCGCATAACTTCCTTGTGTGACCTGTTAAATTATACACAATTTTTGCTGCATTTTCTTTAAACTTATTTCTTCGAATTTCATTAGAGATATATTTCTTATTCAATTAATTTCGGGTCTCACATGACGGAAAAGCAAAAATACAAAAAAACTTGAAACATCTTCATTAAAAACTGTAAAATACAAAAAAACATAAAACACAAAATACAGTTAAAACGTAAATGATTTTTTCTTACAATTAAAATTAGAGTTTCTACCCAAAAACAAGCAGTGCGGCCAACGGGCAAGAAGCCAGATTTTTCGGTACACGAAACTGAAAGTTTGCATTTGGCTCCTTTCGGCAAAAATACATTGAACATGAAGAAACTAAATTAATTCACTATTCACTTGTAAACAAATGCTAATAGTTAGGCTTAACTCGCTACTTAGACTTTTACATTGTTCATAATTATGCAACTATTGCATGCAGATTACCTAAAAGTATAATACCTTACGTGGAACAAGGGAAATGGGAGGTGAACAACTACATGATATAGCGGACCCATGTACAAACTTTCAACGTTCTACGGCTATTCGTTCTTGAGTTATGCGAGTTACATACATACGTATGTACGTATTTACGCGCAGACGTCAAAGAAGAAAAAACCTCTTCTGAATCCATTTAAAATCCATTTTATAATTCTTTTTGGCAAAAATAGTCCTTTATTCTGTCCGTACTCACGATTACGAATACCAATCGCCAGATCCTGGTCGTAAGGAATTATAGTAGTCCACCTCGTTTTTACTACGAAGTAAAAAGGAAGTATTATAATCGCGAAACATTTCATGTACCAATTTTGACCGCTATCGAATGCAATTTAACTATGTCTTTGAGTGACATCCCTACGTAAGGGCAGAATAAAGGACTCTTTCTTTCCAAAAAAATTATAAACCTGATTTAAAATGGAATCTGAACATTCCAATTGTAAAACTGATTTAAAATGGATTCTGAAGAAATTTTTTCATGGTGTCGTTGCGTACGTACGTACGTATGTATGTATGTATCTCGCATAACTCAAAAAGGACTAGAACGCTGAAATTTTGTATATAGGACTGTTATAACATGTAGACATGCACCTCGCATTTTGGTTGCAATCGGCGGCCCCAAACGTATGTATATATATATACACTCTGTTACTCGGCTCAGTGAGCTGAGTTTCTTCATTTTTATAAGTTTTTAAACTGTGCATTTTTTGCTTTTAAAATGATTAAATTATGTTGTTCTTACATTTCGGTTAAAAGTTTTATGCCTTTAGTTAACCTGTATGCAATAATTGTGGGATCATCAGCAAGTTAAAAGTTATTTTAAGTGCGGCTGAACCTAATTCTTGATTATGATAGCGGCCATATTTGCTTACATTTGAAGCTTAGCATAATAGTGGATTTGTGACCAATTTAGAAAAACTAAGCTTCGCAACAACAAAGTAACGTCTTCTTTTATTATTGCGCATTAAATTATGCCTGATTCATTCTGGAATTATCATTTAATTTATTAGCTGGATTTTGCGTACGTACTACACTACACTACACAAGTTCGTAGTACACTACAAAACCACGTCTCTTTTCATTTCCTATTGACCTAATCTCATTTCTTGTTTAACTGATTCTTGACCAGCTTCCATATTTCCTTTAACGGATTTCCTCTCTTCTTCAACAGAATCCTTTCTCGTCTTTAAATGCAGCAACGGCTACCATCAGCTGTCTTAACTGTCCGTCCATCGTAATTGGCTTTCAAAACTCCCACTTCTGACAACAAAAATTCTTGCGCGCGTACGGGTTCGTAATGGATTGAATGCAGAAGTCGTTAAATAGTTAATAAAATTTATTCTTTTCACAAGAAATAAAACAAAATACTGAAATATTTCCTGAGAGATATTCGTACAATATCACAATATCTCAAACGTTAAACAAAACTAAAAACAGAGAAAATTAATATAATTTCGCAGCGAATTCGCTACAGCATTAAGTAAACAAACAGTTTGCTTTAAACAGCTACAACTACTGCGATGAGGTGTATAATTCACCTTTTATAAGCTTTTTAATTATTTACTAGAATATTCTGGCAAAACCTCGATTTTTCTCGATATTTCTGGATGGCAAAAGTAATTACGAGATATTTATTTATTAAATATTAAATGCACGTGCTCTTTTATTTTTACTTTTCCGACGTAGCTTTCTCTTCAAAAATCATCTGCATTTCATGGGAAATAAATAGCGAAATAAATATGAAATCCGTAACACGTATAAATGAAATGCAGGCAAATTGCGTATAATTTAATATTCCTTACAAGGAAGTGATGTGGTGAGATTTTTTTGGTTCCACTATAGCGTTATTAATTTATTTGAAAGCAGGAGACGCAAAAAATGCGCAATGCCCTCGTCGGGACTCGAACTTTGGCCTCTCCATTACGCGCCTAGTGTTCCACCGTTACACTACGAAGGCCTGCTGGAAGGATGAAGAAAATACCTTATAATGTTAAGAAATATTTAAACCGTCATTAAAAGGAAGAACTACCAGTATTTTGCGTTGTCTGTTTTATTGTGTTCTCAAAAGATGTAAAATGCTGAAAACATAGGGATTTTTAATAAATCCTTCTGCGATGCAATTATAAAGAAGTTCGAGGAACTAACTGAACAACTGGTGATCCTGATTTACATGAAATAGCATACATTTCCTGTTCTGAAAATCTTTTACGTCAAATTGTATCGAAATCGATATCTGTTTTATCAGGGATATACAGCGGTTTGATCTTTATGCAACAGATCCAATAGGTAAAATTTATTCTTCATTAAAATAATTTTAATCATAATAAAGACCAAATTTGTTATATACCTTAAGGAATAAACTATGGCAAAAACATAAATGCATAAATAATAAAATTATATCTGATTCACATCAAAAAGTATTTTAGTAGGGAAAAAATAAAGGGGAAATATATTAAAATAGTATTTGATTTTCTGATGACTACAAGAGCAAGTAATGTTATTACGAGAGACAACTTTATCATAGCTGAAGTATTTTATACAAAAATTATATTTTTAATCAAATAATTATAATTTTGAAGCAAATATGTTTCTATTGGTTTACATTTTATAAAGTTTTTATAAATTTATAAAAATGACATAAAGAAACAAAGAATTTTCTCAGTGTATTCCTATTATTATATTGTTGCGTTTATACGGGTTCGTAGATTTGAGAGTATCCGATGAAAACACGATGCAGAACAATAAAAAGCACAATTTATTTACAAGAATCACTATTTACAGCACAGTTCCAAAATTACCTTTAAAAGCGTCGAAAATCTACAATAAATACGCTGAAACAATCAGCAACACAGCTTCAGGCTGTAACTGTAAAGGTAGCTTCATGGCAACACTAAACTTATAATAAACACCGTGGAACAATCACCAATACACTGTCAAGCTATACTGTAAAGATAGCTTCACGGCAAAGCACTATCTCGATCGCTTTCCGTTCACAAAACTCTCGCGTAGCTTAGCACTCACAGTAAACGGCTATTCTCACAATTAATCACAATTAATCACACACTTGATCTCACTGCTCGCAACAACTTCACAACCTAGCAATCTGCCTGCTCTCAGAAACGCAAGGGTTTATATAGCTTTTCTTTAAGTTCCACACGTTTCGAGAAATATTTCGACAGGAATTTTTTCTAGAAGCTTCCCGATTGGACCATGGGATATCGCCAATTTGGTCGCCAAATAGGCGATAAAGTCGCCAATCTGGCAACCCTACCATACACTATTTTATGGCAA
The DNA here is from genome assembly GCA_000611955.2 of Stegodyphus mimosarum. Classification (NCBI taxonomy): domain Eukaryota; kingdom Metazoa; phylum Arthropoda; class Arachnida; order Araneae; family Eresidae; genus Stegodyphus; species Stegodyphus mimosarum. The sequence goes on from KK112466.1 coordinate 1,075,850, forward strand.
CCCTAGTGCTATGCCGGAAAGCTTACATACAGGCGCAACCGCCGAATTTTTCGCAACAATATTGTGCTTACATATAAATTATTTTTTGATGTTGCAACCCTGCAAATTGCATACATTTTATATTACATCATTTGCCGCTTTTATAGCTGCTCAGACGGTATAGTGGTTATGGAAGCCAGATGCGATACCGAAGGGCCAGGGCTCGAATCCCGGAGAATGCATAGATGTAAATTTTGTGTCCCCTCATAAGAGGTAACGGTGGCGGCTTGTTATATACCTCCACAATAAAATGGCCACCACTTCTGGCCTTAGAAGTGGCCAGTGCAATTATAGTCACATGCTTGCAATTGAAAAAAAAATTTTCTCAGAATACAATTAATTTTAGCAAACTTTGGCTTTTCTTTATACGTTTTTGTTCCTTTTGTATCATTTACTGTTATGTTTTCAATACACGTGCTGCACTACAAAATTGGTAAACTGGTTTAAAATAATAATTTTAACGAATTAATTATAGTTGAAAAAATCCGGAAATTTGGAATATCTAGATGAGGTGATTGACACAACTACGCAGAAACTATGGAAGGTTAGTGACTTTTTGACTGACTATTTGAATTCAGTCTAAAGACAGTACTAAAAATTAAACTGATATTCCATGTGCCCAAAACACTGCTTCCAAGTTGAATATGTACCTATAGTTATTTTGAAGCTCCCCGTATTCAGCTATTAGTTATTTAGATATAACGAAGGTAAAATATTTTCTTCGAATACAGTATGTGGTTTTTGCTAAACATCCATTAAGCTAATCTAATAAGAATTTCTTTTCGTTATATCTGCACAATGTAATCTTCTGCGAGGAAAATGTTATTGTTCTTGAAGCGCTTTAACCTTAAGTTTTCACTGAAAGAATAATCTGTGAAAGTTAATCCTTTTAAAGGAAATTGAATAAATAATGTTCCCAAAGTTTTCCGAATTTTGATGAAAGGATGAGATAATATTTATATTTATTTTAGTTTATTAGTTAACTGTTACATACATTTTTAGAAAATTACATTCATCTGTCTTAAAAATAAGAAATTAAATTAAATATTTAGTTATTTAACGGTTAGTTAAAGAGCGGAAACTGAGTAATTTGAAATCACGCTGGAATCACTTTG
>KK112466.1:1077033-1107361 GCA_000611955.2 Stegodyphus mimosarum
TAACAAATATATTAGATACTATTTAAGTATGGCACAGCAAACTTTCATCGCTACTGTGTAAAAGCAAGTGAAGATATACATGAATTTAATCTAAGAAATTAAAATTTAGTAAAAAAGAGCTGCGTATACGTTATAAAATCTGTGCCTCTTTAGGGACATAAACCTTTAAAAGGTTGTTGAAGAATTATCTTCGAACTTAGTGACACTAAGCAGAGATCAGAAGAAGGATGTATAAAAGACCCTTTATTCAATCACAAAATTAACAAATGACCCAACTTGGGTTACACGAGGTTAACACTTCCGGCTTAACAGAAATACGTAACAAATAATAATTTCAAGGTGTTTAGGTTAGCCTATCGGCTCAGAGAATACTTAAACGAGCACGAAGACCTCAGGTCTAAAGTAACCGAAGCCTAAGGACAAGAACAAATCAACGCCGTTAACGCAGTCGCGAATAATCACAGCTCACCGTGGCCTAAAATAGGCACACATGCTCTGAAAACTAACTTGCGAAACTCTTCCGCAAATAGCACTTCGTTCTACCTTAATTTGAATAAATCTCGCTATCTCATTTACATTATGGCATGAAACGCCTGCGTGAAAAGAGAGTAAATAGGAAAGGCCTTTTAACTTAAAATGAACTAATAGTTGAAACATAAGTAGATAAACCTCACTGTAGTATCTGGCGACTGTTTGGCGATCAACAAAGCGCGCTTGGCGCGTTTAGTCTCTTCTTTCAGGAAGGGTTACTGTTTTAAGAGAGTCGAACGTTAGCAGCGAGAGAGCAAGGTGCTCTATTTTTGCTATGCTGTAGAAGCGATGTACTGCTCCGAGATAAATATTTTACTTTGAATGTTAGTCTAATAAATGTTTTGTTTCGTCTTCTTTAATGTTGCCTTGTTGAACAGCGAAGCCATTACGACACGTTCTCTTAGCAAGACTCAGAGCTCAGAGCGTTGGAAAACGGAAGTGGCGTAAACCTTAAGCCTAACATATGGAAGAAGTTCAGATAAAAGTAAAAGCATGAGAATTATTTAATCGTAAGTTTGAAAAGTGTGTTTTTAAAGAAAAAAAAGAAAAGAGAAAATGTTCAGAAATGTGAGGAAGGAAGATTTAGTAACTGTTTTATTGGAAATCGGCGAAGAAACATCCGCAGATTTGAAGCTGGTAGAATTGACACAAACTCCAGCATAGCAGAGAATACATCGAAGATGCTGATTTCCTGAAAGAAATCCTGACTACTACAGTGTACAATAGAAGAACAAAAGAAGAAATCGAAAGAATACAAATGGAAGAAGAGAGATTGAGAACAGAAAGAGAACACGAAAGAGAATTAGCAAAGATTCGAGCAACTCAAAATGGAGGAAATAGAAGTCCGACACTTTCAATCCAAAACACAAGACGAGAAACCGAAATTTCCCTCGACAAGCTGATCAAAGGAGTAGAAACACTAACTATACCAGTATCGAAGAGAGCAGAAGCCTGGAATATATTTTTCGATTCTATCGAAAGAGCATTTAAACGCAAGAAAGTTCCAGAAGATAACAAATTGGAAATATTTTTGAAATTGGGCAAAAGCTTCAAATGTCCTCATTTATATAAATAATGAAGATCTGAAAAATTCTGAAAAAGTGAAAACTCTTATTCTGAAAGAATATCAACCTACTCCTCAAACCTGTTTATAAAATTTTAGAAGACCTAAACACTATTACGGCAACGCATATCCAGTTTGCTTCGGGACTAACAGCTACATGGGACTATTACTGCAAATCAAGAGAAGCAAAAGATTTCGAAACACTCATGGCGTTAAACCATATTTCACCCTTGTCCTAAAAATAGGACAGCAAACATAAATGTCTTTATATAAAATTGAAAATAAAGATAATTTATTAGTTAAGAGCTTTTAACTACATATTTGCCTTCATCGCAAGTTAGAATTAATTTAGATATTTTTATTAATTTTTTAAAATGAAGATTTTTGCAGATTTTTAGTTTATGTTTTCAACGTACAAGGTTATTAAAATTTTGAGCTCCAAGAAAAACACACATATGAATTTACTGAGATAATATTCTATACTTTTATACCAGTAAAAAGCATTATCAACAAATTTTACCTAAAAGATAAATTTTTCATGAATTTTTAACTGTCCTAAAACTAGGACGATGGTAAGATGTACTACTACCCAATTCCCATCTGTTTGCAATGAAAGTAATCCTTTCTTTTTCTGTTACTTTCCGAACATTCCTATTATACAAATAACCCAGGCACTTTAGTCTAGCTGGTAGGCGCACATTAAGTAATAGTAAGTAATAGGCAGGTGTGTGAAATGCTGGGGAGGGGATTGAGTGAATGTTTCAAACATTTACTCCTGAAGTCAGTTTGTATTCTAAAACTCATCGAAGTAGACCAAATTTCTCTCGTTTTCGCATGATTGAATTTTTAAGAAGAATAAAATTGCAAAGATATAAAAGAAGAAAACCAACGAAGAAAATCGTGAATGAGCCATTATCTCATACAATTGTCCAGAATTTGCTGTCAATAATTACAAACCCTGAGATATATAAGATTTATATGGATAATTTCTTTACTTCCAATGAATTATTATTCGTCCTTGCAAATAAAACCTTCTTCAATACATGTACTGTTAGAGGACACAGAATGTCTAAATAACCATTTATATCCTCTAAAACAATGTCAAAAATGTAACGTGGCTCTTCCAGTAGCAGTTTTGATTCAAAAACCAAAGTTGCAGCAAGTTCGATGGAATGACAGTTGTGTTGTTTCAGTTATGTCCAATTTCGAAGAAACAAAAACGTGTATCAACTGCATAAAGAAGAGTGAAAGTTCGCAGAAAACGGGTAAAGATACCAATGTGCATTGCGTCCTACAATAAATATGAAAACGGAGTTGACCTACTTGATAATCATGCAGCGACTAACGTTACTTCAATTCAAGGAAAGCAAATGGTACTGGTCTTTATTTGTTAATGCGTTTGAAACAGCATTTGTTGTTTCATGGAAGCAATAATTTATTTAGTGATGATAGTCTGAGCCTGCTTGATTTTTGAAAACACATATCAGTTGCCTATTTGCGACTTTCTATTCCAAGAAAACCATCTTGCAGAAAACTGAGTGTTCAACTGGTTCATGGAGATTTTCTAAAGCTTCAAAATGAACGTGTTATAGTGAAAACCCATAAAATAGTCAAGGAAAATGCCAGATAAACACTTGCACAGCAAAACCAACAATTATATCAACAAAACATGTAACGCTGTACTATGCTAAAGATGGTTTCTCCCATTCCAACTATGTAAGAATAATTAGCAAATGGATTATACCATTGTCCTATTTTTAGGACAGACTGTATTGGGCAAACTAATAAAAATTTGGTAATTTTTTATTTAATATGTATACATAAAGAAACATATTTATGAGAATTTATAAAAAAATATTAATCTTTTCAATGCCGGGTGTGGTATGAGTTAATTATTTCGGATAAATGATTTTAAGCTTTAGACAGTGAAACAGCTAGACACGTCGCAATTTGCCAAGGAAATAAATGGTTGAAACCGCAATAATTCAATAATTACCTAAAGAATGCGATATCTATTTCACAGCGGAAGGAAAAAAGTCCGAAATGAAATAAAACGAGCTCCGAGATTCCTGGATACAACATATACCCAAGATAAATACATTCCCCCGCAAATGAGAAGAGAATACTCAAAACAAGAAGGGTATTCTGCAAGAAGAAAAGAATGTTATATTTGTGGAAGCTATCAATACATCGCAAGAGATTGCCCAGATAAAAGAACGAAACTGCAGTAAATAAGAAGGGAAAGGAAGGTCCTAAAACTCCAAAAAATTCAAACAGAACATCAAAAGAAGAAGCCGTTGTAGCAAAAGTAGATTCATCCCATCTACGATCCGAATCCAAAGAACGTATCGTGCAGCCAATGCAAAAATTAAGCGTTTTTATTAACTGTGAGAAGATCGAAGCTATTGTAGACTCTGGAACGCAGATAACGATAGTACATTCATCGCTCATTCCAGATTTAGAGCACAGAGAAGGAAGTAAAATCTTGTTAACCCCTGCTTTCGGACAAACTATTGAAGCAAAATTTTGCAGCGTACCAATTTATTATAAGAACCATGGAAGTAATTTATTTAATTCTGTGGATACATTAATTGCAGTGATTGATAAGCTAAATGTGCCTTGTTTACTAACTAGATAAATACGTGAACTGTTGATCAGTCCTGATGAAGAAGAATCAAACATAGAAAGAAATAATTCCGGAGACGGAAACTTGCAAAGTTTATTCGCCGAAGCACAATAAAATGAGGAAGTAGAGTCCCCCCCAACGCTTTTCGAGGAGAAAACCGAAGGGGAGAGAGAAGTCGAGCGCTTACGTAAATACAGACTTTTCGTCTGCTGAAAGCCTTCGCAGAGAACAAGAATCCTGTCCTTCGCTGAAAGAAGCATGGAAGTTAGCTGTAGGAAAAAAGGGAATTATTTATTTATTGATCATCTTTTACATCACCAAGAAAAGGTATTAGGACGGACTGTTTTCCAGTTAGTGCTTCCTCTTAGTAGAAGAACATCAGTGTCGGAAATTTTGGTGCACATCTTGGAATAGGGAAAACAAAGGAAAGAATTCGATATTCATTTTTTAGCCTGGATTAGAGCAAGATATCGAAACCTTTTGTAAGACATGTAAAAGTTGTCAATTTAAGAATCCAGAAAAGATTCGGACAAGATTCCCATCGCACCCATCAGAAGACCAGAATTACCTTTCGAACATTGACGTTATTGGACCTATTGAGCCTCCGTCTGCTAGAAAATTTAAATACGTGTTATGAATGGTAGATCAGCACTCCCGATGGCCAGAAGCAATTCCACTGACAAGGTTGACGGCAAAAGCCACTTGCGACGCACTTTTGGAGATTTTCATGAGAACAGGAATCCCTAACACAATAGCTAGCGACAACGGAAGTAACTTCATTTCAAAATTAACTAAAAAATTCCAGAAAAGGACTAGGTTCTCACCCTAGGTTATCTACACCTGCTTATGGTGCTTCAAATGGATTGGTAGAAAGATGGAACAAATCCCTCAAACAAATGGTACATCATGTCATCAGAACTGATCCTACAAAATGGGATAAGCACATCCCATGCATGCTCTTTGCTTACCGAGAAGTACCAAACTGCATCATGGAGTCTCACCATTTCAGCTGATGTGTGGAAGACAACCAAGAGGTCCTTTAGCAGTACTGAAGTCTTCATGATCAGGCGGAATACCTATACCACCTAATCTAAGTTAATCAGCAGTGGATTACTTACAGCATTTAAAAATAAGGTTGGAACAAGCTGCTGAACAAGCCGATTTAATTGCAAATGAGAAACAATAAAAGTATGTTGAGTATTTTAACCGAAGATTAATACCAAAAAATTTCAAAATAGGAGAACAAGTCTATTTGCTCATCCCAGATTCAAATAACAAACTATATGCGCGTTGGACTGGACCAGGAGAAATCGTGAATGATTGACTACCTCATTCCTATAAAGTAAAACTACCGGATGGAAAGATCAAGCATGTTCATTGAAATAAAATTTGAAAATTTCAAGCTAGCATCAATGCAGTTGGAGTGATATTTGAAAATGAAGAAGAATTTGGAGATATTATAACTTTGCCAGGAAAGGATTTTTCAACCTCCTAGAAGATTTGAAAATAGACGCGAATCTGAGTTTAGAAAATTTAAATCCTCAGCAAAGAAGAAAATTAATCGCCCTTATCAATCGACACCGAGCACTATTCACCGGAGAGCTGAAAATAGCTAAAGTTGAAGCTCATGAAATTAGACTATTACCCAATATAGAGAGGAGGAAACGCTACATCTACAGGATTCCTCTGACCTTGAAAACCAAGATTGACGAAGAAGTAGAAGAATTATTGAAATCGGGATTAATAGAAGAAAGTAATGGAAAAATAGTTAACCCAGTAGTTTGTGTAAGCAAGAAAGATGGAAACATTAAATTGTGTTTAGATTATCGAGCATTGAATGCAGCGATGAAGCCAGACGATTTTTCCATGCAAAATGTCATTCATTTAGTGTACAGTATAGCAACAGCCAACGTCATAACAACATTGGATTTTCTGAAAGGGTATTGGATAATTCCCATGGAGGAACAAAGTAAAGAATATACATCCTTCAAAAGTCATCGAGGTCAATCCTTTGACCTACGGAACGCAGCAGCAACTTTTCAGAGAGTAATGAATAACAAGCTGAAAGAATTTTAACAACTTTCAAAAGCCTATATTGACGACATAGCTATATTTTCTACCGATTTCGACATTCATCTCCAAGATTTGGATAAAGGTTTTACCAAACTAGAGTTACTTGGATTTACTATCAGTTCAGATATATGTTCTTTTGTAAAACCCCAAATTAAGTATTTAGGACACATTTTCGGATCCGGGAAACATTAGACAGATCCCGAAAAAATAGATGCAATTAAGAAACTGGAAACGCCGAAAACGAAAACACATCTCAAAAGTGCGTCAGGATTATGTAATTATTATCGCGATTATATTCCAGGGTATGCAGAGATCGCCTACTCACTCACGGAACCCACGAAGAATAAACAACCGGAAATACTCGAATGGAAAGAAATTCAGGAGTCATCATTTCAACAACTTAAGGAACGATTACGATGTCAAAGGAACTGATCACTCCAACACCGCAGGATCCGTTTGTCATTCATTCTGACGCATCTCAGATCGGAATAGGTGCATGTTTATCTCAGCAAAGGGGAGAGAAACAATTTCCTGTGTGCTACGCGAATAAGAAACTATTAATACCTCAACAAAGCTGGCCAATAGTAGAACGTGAAGCTTATGCTATAGTATGGGTATTAAAAAAATTTGAACCATGAATATTCGGTTCATCTGTCAAAATTGTGACCGATCACAATCCCCTAGCATTTATTGTAAGAAATGCTCGGCAATCATCCAAATTGCAACAATGGGCCATAGCGCTACAGAAATACGATCTAAAAATAGAACATTGCCCTGGGAAAAATCTAGTTAATGCTGACGCTTTATCCCGACTCCCCACTCGTGAACTTTGAACAATATTTACTATTCATATTCACTAACATTTTATGCGAGGAATAATTAGATAGTTTTACTTTACATTTCTAACTAATTTTTACAATTTTGTGCCAATATTTATAAGTAGTTGAACTTTGTATATTAGGGTAGAATGTTTAAATGTATATGTAGATATTTTGTTTTCTTTTCCTTATTGATGGCAAACAGTTGCTATATTTTAATGTCCAGATTGATGGTTGATTTATATACACCCTTAACAACAACCTTACGACGAGGGTGTAGTATCTGGCGACTGTTTGGCAATCAACAAAGTGCGCTTGGCCGGTTTAGTTTCTCTTCTTCCAGGAAAGGTTTTAAGAGAGTAGAAACGTTAGCCGCGAGAGAGCAAGGTGCTCTATTTTTGCTATGCTGTAGGAGCGAAGTACTGTTTCGAGATAAATATTTTACTTTGAATGTTAGTTTAATAAATGTTTTGTTTCTTCGTCTTTAATGGTGTCTTGCTTAACAACGAAGCCATTACACTCACAACATATATACATATATATAATCAGCAAACCAACGTACGGCTTAGGGTGTTTCATTTTTTCAAAGATGTGAGTTTCAAATGCTTTCCTTACGCTCCGAGTCTCAGTGATGATAAAAATGTATATGCCAAATTTCAAGAGAATTGGTTAATATTTAGGGGATGCACACACTAATCACTTTTGTCCCAAACTAATGAAATTCGTAATATTGAATTTCTTTGTCGAAATCTGCTTATCGTGTTCTTTTGCCTACCGTTTTGTTCTTGGACACGGTGTTTGAAACATTTTCTTACCTCCAGCTACCGTTTAGCGAGCTCAGGCGATCCAGAAAGATGAAGGGCAAAGAAAATATAGTAAAGTAAAAATAAGTAAACCTTCGAAAATCCTCATTTGGTCTTGCATTATGATTGTAAACTGTCGTCCACAGTTGCCTATGAAAGTGTCAAAACTTTGAAAGATAAGAGTTGCAGTTCTAGTGACTGGCATACATTTTCAGCGTTTGCTTGAGGTACCTGTTGCTCTGAATGAAACTGGTGAGCAGATGGCTGATGTAGTTCTTCGGGAAGTGGACCGATTTGGGCTGTGCGACAATATCATTAGTATGTCTCTTAATAATCCAATATCTAATACAAGATTGATCCAAGTGGCATGCACCAGAATTGAAAGGGAATGAGGACGGTTGTGGTTGGCTTGCCGTCATCACACCCATGAACTTATAATGAAAAGAGACACTGAGGAGTGTTGTGGCATGCCATCATGTTGTCTTGATATCCACATTTTTCAAACGTTCCGGAGTCTGTGGGCTTCACTAGATAAGAACTCATATACGGGTAATAATGGGTGAAGAAAGTCTCATTCAAGGCTTTCTAGAAGAACAAAGAGTGAAAAGGGTTTAACTAAATCCAAAATGTCCGAAACGACAGCAGTCATCGAAAGGAAAACAACGACGAGTTATTACAACTCTCAGCCCTGTGCGTAGGAGGTTGGTTTCAAATGACTTCAGTATCAGAATTCGGGGGACTCTACAACAAGAAAGGTTTATAACAAAGGCAATATATTCTTTTAAATTGCCCTCTTCGCCAAAAAATTGAATACTTCTCAGACAAAAGAAAGGATTACATCTTTCAAAGTTGATTGATGTAGCACATGTTTTGCCTATCATACTACCTAGTAATCTTAGCGTCTAGTTTAAATATCCTTTTAACTTTATGATTTATAGTTTTCCAAATTGAAAAATCATAATTTTTCCTACCTTTATAAATTCTGTTAAAGTGTGCAACATCTAAATATTATCCAATTAATATCTTCTTGAAATTTGACATTTATATCTTTTACATCATTGAGATCCGGGGAGTAAGCAAAGTCTGAAAACATTTTACAGTTTATTTTTGCCTTACAAAATGAAACATCCTGGTATAGCTACTATGTAAAAAGAATTTGATTCTCTTTATTTATATAATTTAAGCTTCTTAAAATTAAATGCATGCATAGTTAGCGTTGAAAAAGTGCATTAAACAATTATCTGACGTTGACTATTAGACAGGAACTCTACTATACTCAATTGGTTCACAAGGAGTTACCGATTCCCTCTGTATATGATATTTCTATGTAAGTGGTTAGTCCATTTGACATTGGAAAGTTCAATGGATTCAATTCCCTGCGAGAGTACAACTAATATTTTACATTCCAAACTCCAACATTCCTATTAGTGAAGCGCCACGTGGAAGTCTGGTGGACGATAACGCGTCTCCAACTGAATTTGATGAACTGCACATTGTGTCTCGTCTCTCATCCATTGAATAAGGTGCAATATACAGAATTATAGAACTCATCTGCTTCTTTCCGTTCTCTTGTGATGTATATGTTTAGAGCATAAAACTAGCAAGTGGAAAATCTATGTTTCAAATCTCGGAGAGGGCACAAATGTTTTTTAACGATTCTTATTCTATAAAGACTGTTAATTTTTTTAAGAGTGGATAATCTGTAAGCAAACATAATTAGATACCAAATTCTTATTCCAATATTAATTTTTATGATTGCTTTCTTTGTAATCCATATATAAAAGAGTTTCAATAGTAAGCAGTGCAGTCAGGAAGGAGGACATTTTCTTAGGGACAAGAAAAAGCAATTCTTTTGCCTTGCAGTTTTAATAAAGGATTAAAAAATTACATAAAAATTAGCAAGCAGAGTAAAATAGCATTCCAAATGAAATATATTTAAAAATATGGGCGTGTATAAAACGTGACAAAGCTTCTACGAAATTTTAATCACGCAATTCATAGCAGGCATGCCTTCCTAAACATAAAATGAAAACATATGTCTAACTATGAAATATTTAACAAAGATAAAATATAATTACATAAAAGCAGTGTATAAAATGAAAACAAAACCAATTTCTGTGTATATTATATTATTATTTAAAATGTATTAAATTAAACTGCACATTTATAAAAACAGACACACACATTTTTGTGAATATTTCAATGTATGAATATGAATATGACTATTCATAGTTTCTATTATAAACTTACATTACTCATGTAACACATTGAGTTTTTGAAAAATAGCATTTTATGCAAAACTTCATTATATTAAACAAACAAATAATACAAAAAGAAGGTTAAAGTACGAAATGTAATAAAAACACACGTCTTGGTTTCTACGTGCATCCAAAAATGGCTATTAAAATACCGATTACACCTGATCAGCAGTAGTTAATAAACGTAATCACAGCTGATCAACAGTAGCTAATAAACGTAGGCTATACTTCCCGTTTTCCGTGAGATATCTTTTAACAGGACTTCTACTTCAGGACAACGAAAAATGTTCAGCAATTTATGGAAACTTGAACTAGGAAAAGAAACTCGCACTTGATAACAACAGTGATAACATATGACGCTATTATATTTGGAAGTCGTTGTTGAAGAATTTTAATTACAGGTATGTAGGTTTACACTTGATATGGCAATGTTATTTAAATCAATAACCCTAACAGATGCAAGCCAAATTATTTCTATGTCTGAAACAACGACAAAGTCGCGAGAAAGTTAAAATAATTTTCTTATGTATAAGCAGAATTTAGAAAACAAATGCATTCTCTTGTTCTGCAATATAACCACAACTCGTGGGATGGAACTATACAGAATAATGATATTTAAGTTAAACTTAGAACAGTAGTTAAAGACTGCACACTTAATTACTATACTAAAAGCTGGCTCATTTCTCAAGTATCAGAATTAAAATGTCGGCAGCGACGAAAAGCAGAGCCGTATAATTTCAACTATCAGGGCTCGCAGTAAATTAATAACACATTGCCAGAGGCGCTGTACCTTTTAAAAATCCCCAAACCCTCAGGTTAAGTACTTATTTGCATTCTGGTGAGAAATACGGAAAGAAAAAGTTATAGAAAAAGATGAAATTATAAATAATTGGTGAATTATTATAAAATTCCATATAAGTAATCCTTAATATATAAACATTAAACAAGAATTTTTAACTGATTCTTTATTCTTTTGATTGACATAAGCGCCTTTCTCAAGTTTCATTGCATATATTGTTCGCTAATGCCATTTATAACTTAGTCTTATTATTTAATCTCTTAGTAATTTCTGTCAAATACTAATGTTTATTTTTTTCGTTATTTATAGCGTGTTGTTTTTCTTTTAAAGATTTCATTTACGTAATCAAATTAATTATCGTTTTGGTTAAACTGCTTTAAAATGCAGGTAAAATATTATTAGATTTTGCTGATAATTTTTGTGGCTTATTTCTCTTTCATATGCTGTTATGTGCCCTCGGAGTAAACATGCGTTTGAGTTAACCGACTTTAGTGTTCGTCCTTGGTTAACCGTCCTCGGTGAGTTGGATGTTTAAGAAATTATCTATCAATTTATAATAAAAAATATAAATTAATTAAGAAATTAACATATAATCACTTTCAAAAACAAATTTATTTCAGCAATATACTGCTTTAAATTGAAACATAAATTAAATATATTACGCCCAAATGGCAGCAGAGTACAGAATGTACAAAATTGTTTCCTTGCGTACGGGTTCGTAATGGACCGAATGCACAAGCCAGTAAAAAGTTAATAAAATTTATTCTTTTCAGAAGAAATATAACAAAATTCTGAAATATTTCCTCAGAGATATTCGTACAATATCACAATATCTCAAACGTTAAACAGAACTCAATTCAAAACAGAGAAAGTTATTCCAATCTCATAGCGTATTAGTTATAATCAGTAATAGCGCTGTAAACATGCAGTTCGCTTAAAACAGCAGCAGCTGAGCTGAGGTATTTTAATACCGGTTTTATAAGCTTTTTAATTATTCACGAGAACATTCTGGTAAAATCTATTTTCTCGATTTTTCTGGATGGCAGCAGCAATTACGAGATATTTATTTCTTAAATATTAAATGCACGCGCTCTTGTATTTTTTACTTTTCCGACGTAGCTTTCTCTTCAAATTCGTCTGAGTTGCACGGGAAAATAAAACGATTTTAATTACAATTCTAATTGAACAGTTAATAAATGCAAAATCCGTAACAATGTGATGAATCGTGAGGACATTAAAAATTAAAGGAACAATTTTTCTTAAAATGATACTAATTGGCACTCAGAATAAAAGGTAAGTATATTGAGAACACGTGAAAAGTAACGTCTTCTAAAACTACGCGGTGCCGCTGCACAGATTTGTGACGTCAAAAGCGGAACAAATCTTGAAATATATTGGCTAATTTCGTTGAATAAAACCATATTTTAATTATGTTGTTTGACACATGAATATTCTAAATTCTCTAAGATTCATGAGAAGTCGCATCATACAGATAACATTGTGTGAATTATATTACTATATTTTTCAATATATCAGAGTGTTATTAGTACATACTGCCTTATTTCAACACATTTTAATATTGCTTAAAGGTATTTCCGCCCTCTTTTCAGCATGCCCTCGTAGTGTAACGGTACCACACTCGGCACGTATTCGACACGTCCAGGCTTGTGTTCTGGGAAGAAACATTGCACATTTTTCATATCTCCTGCTTTCAAATAACCTAATAACTCTACAGTTGCGCCCAAACTTAAAGGCCGGTGGATGATAATTCGTCACTACCAAGAATTAACGATTGGTGCCCTAATCCCGAGTTGATCTTTAAAGGGGGGAGCATATAAAGTATTTTCTCCCTCTTTTCAGCATGCCTTCGTATTATAACGGTAGTTTACTCTGCGCGTATTCGAGGTATGGGCGTATTTTAGGTTCTAATTCCGGAGAGGGCACTGCATATTCTTTATATCTCTAGCTTGAAAAAAAAAACTAATGGCTCTACAATGCTAAATCTCTGTATTTGATTCTGTAACACCTGGAAGAGCATCCGTGAATCAGAGAATCGGTTTATTATAATGACACTTTTCACATTAATTTAATGTTTTCATGAATGATTACGAATCCAATAAATTCCGAATCAAACACATAACAGTTCCACTTCTCGCTCTCATTCTGTATAACACACGCAGTCTTGATTGTTTTACTTGTCAGCCGTAATAAAATGAGGCACATCCCTAGGTAATATTCGCAAAGTATTTCTCTGGGAACAAATAATCCAAGTCTGAAAGGACTGAGCAATAACTAAGATCCGAATCCTACCGTGAGCTTCTTTTAGCTTCCTACTCGTAGTGAGTGGAGAGGAAAAATGCTTTTAGCGAATTAGTTGCGCCAGTTGCTTCAATGTTTGCGGTCCGTTAGTGACACGTCTCCTCTCCAGTGTTCATCTTTTTCCCATTATGCAATTTATTCCCATTCTTATGGTTTACTGCCTCCTGTGTGTGGCGATGTGGACCCCTTGAAAGGAAAACCGCAAACCGAATTGTGCGATTTGTTTGCCTAATTGATTTATCGGCAGAAACTGAATGTGAAACTTGCCGCATCTGGTTTCCGTCTTTTAAGTAATTGACTTCTTTATTTCTTTAAATCCACTTGAAATAGCCTATTGATTACTATTACCGTATATATAAGAACTGAAGTAGCTTTTCAACGTTTTGAGTGGTTTTGAAGTCTCGGTAATAGAATCCTAAGTGAAAAAGGTTAAAATAAAACTAGAGGAAAGGAGAAACAATTTTCTATTTTCTGAACTGTAATTGCTTTACTTTCAATGGTTATTTATTTTTTATCGTACGATTTACCTTTTAATAGGGGAAGAGTAATCTCACGGAGATGAAAGATAAATTGCTGCTTCTGATACTTTGCTGAAGCTGCATATTAGTGGAAATATAAATGAGAAAAAATCAATTAATTTTTATTAGAATAAAAGCAATTCTTTGAAATATTATTATAACGCAACTGTATACTTGTATACCGAAAAAAAATCATAAAAGGCATTCTAATCTCATAGTTTATTACAGATTTCTCTTAAAATAGGAATAGGAATATAGAACATTAATTAAACATTCGAAGACATAAAAAATAATAAAATCGAGAGAGAAAACTATTTAAAGTTACAGACTAGTCCTTTTTCATAACATCAGATTGAAAAATGCATTTCAAATAGCGGTATAACACTAAATTTATCAAACAAGTGTAATTGACTTGTATAATATATTTTTATTACGTAATAATAGATTTTGTAAAGACTGCTAGATTATTCCTTATTATATTGAAGATTGCTGTGTTAAAATTTATAATATGAATTTTTATATTTGTTCTTAGCTAAAATACAACCTTAGGTACAAGCAGAAGTTACATACAAAAATTACACAACTCAATTAAAAATGAAATAATTCTGTTATTTTTTTTAAATATTAAATAATTAAAACTCTTCAAGTGAAGTAGTATTTAAATCTTTAAAGAAAAGAATTCTGTATATTCCATCTTAATTTATGTTGGCACACACAATATACCAGCGCAGATTTAAGATTATATTTTTCAATGCATTTTAAACAAAAATTGATTTATTTTGCTTTCGCATGTGGTTTTTATATTTCCAAACTGACATTATTAGGCCAAAGGGGCGTTAGCACAGTGAAACGATTAGTCTTGAAACGGCATTTTGAGTCAAAAGTACTATAAACAGCTGCATCACTTTTCAAATTGTTGCCCCCAAATATTATCGCTTTGTATTATATTTGAAGAAATTAAATAATGTAGAATCTGCATTAATATGTACATTTAAAGGTAAAATACAACCTTAAGTACAAATTATATGTAATAATCTAGAGCTATCAGAGTTTAAATAATGGAACCCTCCACCCGAAAACGGGCAACTGGAAGCCTAAAACTTGAATTTCGAATCTGTTGTATTATCTATTTCATGTTTTTTAAACTTTAACGAATTTTTTTTGTTATGAAACTCGACGATTTCAAAGCGACTTATAGCAACACACTTTACAGAATAAAATATTTTTACCTCCAGCGCAAGACGGTATCTATAGAAAATTCTAAGGTATTATGTTTTTAAATATTTTTAGTCCAAATGGGCCTTATAACCTAAATCCTTTCCAAACGTGTATGTATGTGTAAGAGAAAAAATGCCCCTTAGGGCGTAATATAAAATCTGAAAACTTTCAGAATTTTATTTGCTGTTTTTAAATTTGCCCCTTGTACTTTCTTATGTAGGAAATTCTGACATTCATTAAACGTGAGATAAATAAATAAGTGTTCAATTTACTCTATGAAAGATTCATACTTATAAGCTTATATCAATAGCAGCTAATAACTTATGAGTCTGCATTAAATTAAATGGAAGAACTTCAATATTAATTCACTTTATACTTAGAACTATAGAGATTTATTCTAATATAAGATTTTACTTAAGACTCTTAGGTATTTTGTTTAAAACGCCATGTATTATGAGCATAATATTTATAATATATACATTCAATAACTGCTGCATATTTGAACTCTATTTTGAGCTCTCTCTCTCTATATATATATATATATTGTATAATTGTATATTTAAACTCTATTTAGTTAAATAATTATATAATTCATATATAGAGATAATCAGAAGAGCTTTGCCATTTCTGATACCATGCAGAACAAGAAATTATATGTAATCATAATTGTTCAAACAATTTAACAATTTCTCTGATTACTACTTGCAAACAAAAATATGAATAACTGTAGATCAGATTGCAGTATTATTAGGTTTATGTCAAATTTATTGCACATCATACATAACAGATGCACTAATGAATGATAAAACGCTATCTCATAGCATTATCTTAATGTTTGAGAACCTGTTTTGATATTCTTACATGTGCACGCTTTCCGTCAAATGCAATTATAAGCTATATGTATGATACCCTATAAACTATATATAGATATATGCGATTATAGGTTGTATATATAATAGTTTGCCCAATCTTACAGTTGTTTACACATTTGCAAAACACTGAGGTTTTTAACAAAATCCTTCAAAAGCATCCAAAATGCAACGTTTTCAACAAAATCTATATATATAATCTATATTTATATATATGTATGTGTGTTTGTGTGTTTGTTCGCGATAAACTCAGTCGCTACTCTAACTATCGTCACCAAATTTCTTTAATTCTTTGCCGGATCCTGGGAAAGGTTGACGTCCACTTTAAAACAAAAATTGCTAAAATCAGAGATATGAATTAAAGACGCTGAAAACGCTAATGTTCACCCTCATTTTTTCGTGTGGTAGCAGTCTCGAAAGCAAAATCTGCTTTAATTCGAGAATTGTTGCCACTACTCGCTTTCAAGTCATAGAGTTTGTTAATAAGAAATTTCTAAGTTTTTACAATGAAGTAAAAATAGCACTGCTAAACATTAAATACATTATTCCCGATTCCAAAAACTCGTGAGAAGCTATTTCGACTATTCCCATCTTCGTACGATTGTAATCACCAGAGATATGATTTAAAACTCTAAAAACACTAATTTTCGCACACATTTATCAGAGTGGCAACAGTCTCGCGCGTTGAGGATAAAAGGGCTTTATTTCGAAAAGCGTTGCTGCTACTTCCTTTCAAATAGTAGAGTTTGTTAAACAAAAAATTGTTTGTAAGTTTTACGAAATCTATATATATAAAGAAGAATGTCTGTTTGTTGTTTCGCGTTATTGAGTTATCAATTGTGATGAATGCTTGGTCATATTTCATCTACTAAAAATTGAATATATGTGAAATATTGGATGAAACTTGAGGTTTTACGTCCATTTGATTAGGAAGACGAAAATCATTAAAAACCGCTTGCCATTGCTGCTGATATAATGAGAGAGAATTAGTTTAGTTTTCTCTCGAAATATTTTATGTGAGTTCTATATCGCATCAGACTGAAAAATGTATGACTATGAATCGTATTTTTTGCATCGTTATTAGAGAAGTATTACATCAGTATCATTCTTTCTGTTGTTAGATACATTACACTCAATCTAATTTAACTGGCGTTGGGCACTTCTGCTAGTTACAGATAAATTGCTGTACAAAAGACCAGCATATTAATCAGCATGCAATGCAATTTGATAGCATTTTAAATAATTATTTTCAAACAGAAATTAATTCAGATTAAGGATCAATCCTTCTCTCCTCCTAAGGAACAATTTCATTCCGATTTAAAATTAGACTTTTTCAGCTTATTCTCTACTAACGCATACATGAATAACAGCATAACAAATCAATCCAAGCAAAACTGTGGAACTTGGAAAATAAGAATGTCTATTAAATGTGGAAAGCAGTACACATAATTAGGAGCAGTTCTCGTGTTCACTGACATGCTTCACTTACTTTCCTGTATATCTTATTTCACTGCTAGAACATAAACTCGCAGAGAAACACTGCATAGGGTAGCTAATGGACTGTAAAACTGGACCGGAGACATAAACAAGAATGTCGTACACGATCGGGTTGAATTCCATTTCTTCAGTGCATTCATGCAAAGATCTTTAAGATGGCTTTCCTTCACAACCAGAATTCCATCCTATGGCGCAAGGTAAATTTCAGACTTTCGTACTTAATGATCACTGCTTTCCACTCCAGAACTTTTCAACTGCCTTTGAAATGAATTATAGTTCTAGTTTAAAATTAAACACAAAGATAACCGAAGAAGGAAGAAACTGCTGGAAAAAAAGAATATATTTCAACCGATGCGTATCAAGAACGATTTAAATGTATTTATGTTGATTTCTTATTATTTCCACGTTCATCGCATTACATATTACGTAAAAAATATATCTGGAATTATCACAGCAGTCAATTTTTACTTTATATATTTTGTTCGTAGAAAATTTATTAAATTTTCACTAACGCGCTTAAACTAGTAGCCTAATAGTCCATGGGTGAAGATAAAAGAAATATGTAAACATTAATGAAAAGAGAATAGATTAACTAGATATAAGTTTTTACGAAGAAGCAAAATTTATAGAAAGAAACCCTGTAAATAGGTGCATATTGCAAGTTTTAAAATCGTTTTTTGGAATTGTTTTAAATTCATTTTTAAATGGTTGCCCTTTCTATATTCAAGATCATTTAGTATTAAAGAATTTTAATTAATATAATGCATTAAATGTCTAATTGTCCTCACTACGTTGGCTGTAATAAAATGACGAGGAACCTAGTGAACTGTGTAGCGAATTAACGTTAAGTTCAAACACTAATAACATAGACTCCAGAAAGGTTAAAATACCATTTTATTTACTCACAAAAATGATAAAGAAGGCCCCTTCTCAGGCTTACAGGAAAGCTTCCACTCTGACTTTTAAATCAGGATAAGAAAACATTAAATCAAAAATTAAACTAATACTAACTAAAATACACTTAGCCGAAGCTAAAGTAGTTGGCCCTTTATTTAACCCTTTGAGGGGCGGTATATAAAAAAATTTAATTTGTGGTAAAATTTTGCATGAATTATATCTTATGGACACTAAGAACACAAAATTAAGGCTAAAAGAAATCTAGAGTGAAATCCTGAATTTTGAGAGCCGGTATATATTTTATACCGGTGCCCCTCTAGGACATTTTTTCCCCATGGAGCTACCAAGAGTTAATTTTTGTTTTTTGAATCTATTATTGCATAATTTTGATGTGTGTCTATAAAAATGAGTACTTGGTTATAGTTATGTAAATCTGAAGTCTAAAACTTTTAAAATTTCACTAGAAATTTAAAATTTAAAAAAAAATTATATTTTTAGGAACTTTGATGATGATAGTCAGCTGAACATAGTTATGTAAAATACGAGGTAAAAAGCTTTTGAAAGTTATTTAAATTCAATATTATCATTTAATGAAAAAAAATAGCAAATATATCCCTGCAAGCGTAAACCATATCACGCTGTAATTGAACTAGTATAATAAGCTGAAACTGCCTTTTTAACTGCCGAAGATAAATGTTTGCATCTGAAACTGACCTTATGTATTCGCTCCTTTCACCAATAGTGAAGACTTATTTCGAAAATCTGTTACTTATATCCTAACCGTGGGAAAAAGTTTCTCTTGTGTTCCCTAGTCTCCTTCTGAAATTAACAAAGACGTGGATACCATAACGCAAAAAAAGCAAGCTTTCAAATCAGCACTTTTTCCATTTCCCTAGCAGGTGAAAAAGTGCATTCCTTTTTCCCGTGCTTGTAAGTGAAATTTCCTTTTGTCTGATCTTATCACTGCCCCATTGTGGAGGTAGCTCGACCCCCCGCACTACCAAATTAGCTATCAATCACCTCTTTTCATTTTCACTGCATTCTAAGGTTTTAGAAAACAGGAAGTAATGGGTGTCTTTCAGGACTAACATGCCACATTTAACCCCTACAATTGTATGATATTTTGACGCCAGACGACAGTTTTGAAATCGAAGTTTTTCTCAAGGGAAAGAGTAAAGTGGTGAAATAACATTTTAGCTGGAGTAAACTAAGGATAAAAAGAAACTAAGATACTTTTATTCATACTTAGCACAGGGTCAGCAAAGTCCCCATCCACCCATGAACATAATATTTAATCCAAAACAACTGGTAAATTAATCACAAATAACTAATTATTACATCATAAACAATTATAATATGAAGTAATTTGTGTCATCCCACAGAATAGAGAAATGCCTGGTGCTGCCATCTATTGGCATTGTACCCTTTGTATGCGCGCCGGTATATTTTATATACCGGTTTTAAAATCGTATAAATAATCTTCTTTTAATTAACAGTTTTCATTTAAATGCAGCAAATATATAATATTTAGCATTTGTACGTCATACATTTGCAGATTTTGTATTTTTTCTTCCCCTTCAATAGAATTTATGAATCTTCAAACATGATACCTTAAAACGAAGTATATTAATTTCATAATTGCAAAATATTGAGCAATCATAGGGTAGCGCTGCCATTTAGAATCAAAAGAAAACACTAGAAACTCAAGATTAGAACTTTTGGTGTAGAAAAATTATCATCTTTTAGGAGGTTAAAAAATTGACAAACATCCGGTATATTTTTTATACCGGTGCCCTTCAAAGGGTTAAACATAGCCGGCGATTACTAACAGGCACGTCTAATACTGCCGAGTGTAATAGATTCAAGAATGAAATAAGCCAGAAGGCAAACATGCGCCACTAAGAAATCCTAAGCACTCTCTCTTTCGAATTAAGTAGTACTTTAAATATTACTTCTGACATTTGCATTCAAAGCGATTCTTTAAAAACACTCTGGTAGGGAGTTGTAAATAGGAAACAAGAATTGAAAGGAAAGTGTTTCAAAATTAAAACTAACTGTTATAAAATTCAAATACACCTTACAATGGATGTAGATAATTGAAAGTTAAGATAGGTTTAAAATCCACTATTTCCTTGACTTCGTCACAAACTTTCGTTGTACTTTCCTTCAAACAACAAAACAATAAAAAACCGATTAAATTCAAAGAAAGAATGAAAAAAAAGTAATAGATATAATATCAGCACTTTAGAATTCCGGATTTTATAGTACTTTTCTTTCACATATTTTATTAAATAGTTATTTTTCACATATTTTAGTTATTTCGACAAAGGGAGAATAGGGTAAGAAGGATTTGTAGCCTGTTGGAGAAAATATGAATAATGCTATGTTTTTCAAAATTTTAAACATTTGGCTAATTTGTTTGTTAAGCATTTGTTTGTAATCGCGAATGTTAAAAATAAACATAAACAAATTTTCGAGCAGTGACACTAAAACAATGATTGCAATGAAAATGTTCTTTTAATAATGCGCAGAAAGAATTCAGTCTAAGCCAATAAATGTATGAAACTGGTTTTGCGATGCACCAAAAGATAAACGAATGGGTGCAAGAAGCTGATCCATCTCCAAGGACAAATTCTCGGAGTACCAGCTCATTTAATAAACAAGATTGTGATTTTTATATTATTACTAACTGCTAACTATTAACTGCTTTATTTTGTCTATGATTCCAAATGTACCTAACTCACTAACGACTACTAAAGGAAAATTATTTTGCTTGAATTTTAAGTCCTGAATTTGTTGCGCATGTTTCAAGTCATGAAGAAATGCGTGCGTCAGAAAATAATCCCCATAAAATATATAAGAAAACTGCATTATCATTCTAGTCCTATTTCATTTCGTCCTACCTCTCAAATACGATCCGTGTCTGATGGCCATTACACCACGAAGGCATGCTAACAAGGCAAGAGAAATAGCTTATATACTTCCCCTTTTGAAGGGCAACTGGGGATAAGGGGACCCAAATTCCAAATCCTGGGGTTAAAGAATCATCATTCACCACCTTTTTTAGTTCGGGCGCCATTGCAGTATCTGTTAGGATTTTTTATGCTGAAAGCCTGAAAAATGAGTAATGCTCTAACCGGAACTAGAACCTTGGGCCTCTCGAATACAGGCCGAGTGTGGGGAACATTACACCACGAAGGCATGCGAAGAAGGTGGGAGAAATACCTTATAACCTAATGCTTTAAAATTTAGAAAAATATTTTTGCACAGTGTTCTTATCTGTGCTTTCGAAAATCTTAAATGAATTATAATATCAGATAATATAGTTTTATTAGGTACAAATATTTAGATGCTTTTATGCATAAGGTTGATGGAGATAAACGCAAAATTTTCTCCTAACATTCAATACACATTTATTCAAGTAAAAAAAAAAGGTTTATTAATTATTCGTTTAGACGTCTGTTTTACAGTTTATAATATACAATGGCTTTATTTTCCTTTAGTACATGTACTGAATTAAATTTAACACGGGAGCAAAACGTCTATGAAAATCAGTTGCCTTATATTCATATGCTGAAATAGATTATTCTGTATGAAATTTTAAGAACCAACATATAACATTTGAGTACTGTGATACGAAATTTCATGCAATAGTCTTCATTGTTGACTTTGCTGCTGCAATATTCTTAGAAACCTTACATTCTAATGACTGGAATGTGAGGGACATCACTTATGCCCTCAAACACATATATTGAGCATCGCATTAGCTCTTTAGATAATCGTGCATGAGATATAGATTTATTGGAAAAAAATTTATCATTGACAAAACATGTTATTAAATATTTCACGTATGTAAACATTTTATAACTAGAACTGTGATATTAATTTACAGAATATTCTGAGCTCTCTTTAATACAAGAACTGGTGATAATACTTCAATATCTAAAGTGGAAAATAAGAATATATTAAACATTAGAATTAGAATTAATACACATTAATATTAGAACTAAGAAATTAAAAAAACTATTTTTTGAAATATCTACCATTTTTTACCCGTATAATTCGACAACAAAATGAACAGCGTAACAATGATATTGTCAAAACCGTTTCAAACATTTAAAGATAGAAGAGGATGGTGCGAATTCAAATTTGGATAAATATTTCTGTTTCTGTTTTAACGCATCAAATTATTCATGAGTACATTAATTATCTGGATGACTAACTTACGTCTGCCTAACTCCAAGTATTATACTTTCTTCTTAGGAAATTTAATTGAAATTTTAATCACAATCATAACATCGTAGTCACAGCCAGAAAGTTCATCCGGGAGAGATATAAAGCCCAATATGTATCTTCTTGCAAGGTTTTGATTTAATTTTATTATATATTTTCATACCTCAACCTCAGAAAAATATATCCCTTCAGTAATGTTTTGCGTCATGTAATTAAATGAAGATTGAAATCGAGTCAGCATTAAAGATAAAAACGCAAGGAAGCATATATTCCTTTAAACCAAGCAACTGATAATTTTTAGTTTCGTTTTTAAACTTTTATCCCTCTAAAAACCGTATAATAAATGACTATGAAACTATACGTCCTTTACAACAGATCCGATGTTTCATTCTAAATTAATCAGTTGAATTTATTGAATGAATAGGTTATAGTGTAGTCGATGAAATGTCCAGTGAACCAGCTACTAATAAAAATATTCTTTCATTAAATTTAAACTTAAATAAAATATGCCTGCTTATAATGTCATCACAAAATTGTTATTTTTTACCATTAACGCTTTGTACCTCTGAGTAAATCATTAACTGTATATAAAGTATTTCTCCCACCGTTTTAGCGTGCCTTCGTGGTGTTATGGTCAGCACACATGGTGTGCATTCGACAGGTACGAGGTTCGAATCCCGGCGAGGGCATTTCTCATTTTTCACGCCACTCAGCACCAAAAATTCTAATGTTTCTACAGTGGCGCCCGAACTAAAAGATTGAAGATGATAATTCTCCACAAGCAGGATTTGGCGATTGGGTTCCCTAATCCAGAAACGCCCTTTAAAGGGGGAATTATATAAGGTGTTTTCCCCCTTCTTTAGGTATGCCTCCGTGGTATAACGGTTGGCACACTCGGTGCGTATTCGGGAGGTCCGTGGTCCGAGTCCCGGCGGAGGCATTACTCATTTTTCATATTTCTTTTAAAAAGGCGTAATGTCCCTACAAATCAAACATACTAAATACACTCAGTTTAATGTTTGTTAAACATCTTACTTAAAATTAAATAAAAAAGTGTCAGTATTCAAAGAATACAATAAGGAGAAGCAAAATTAAGGTAAGCCTAACGATTTCTTTTTATTTACTTGGCTACACATTTTTTGCGTGAACAGAACATTACTAGGTAACATGTGATATTATTATTACTAATTGCCTTTAGTTTTAAAGATAGATATTTAAATTAAATGTTTTAATTTTTAAAACAGTTTTACAACATAAAATCTCAGTACGCAATAAAAGAGATTTCTGAATAATATTAGGCTACAATATTACTAAAATTTTAAAGTACTGTAGGAAAAAAAGTAAATGCATGTGATTTTTACTTACATTAATTATATGATTACGCTAAACATTATAGCAATTTAACGATGATATTACAGGTATTGCATTCATCTTAAAATATGGAGTTGCATTTCTTATGTCTCGAAAGCGTAACTTAGGATGTGCATTGAGCAAAAAAATGGAATAGTTTAGTACCTCCCGTTCTACTGGGTCGATTGACGAAATTCAACTTGCGTTTTTCATATATCGAAAGAGCGGCATAGGATATATATTAGATTTATATATATCATTGTTCTAACATGGGTATTTAGACACAAAATAAGACTTTTTCCTAATTAACATACCAATTTTTCCCATATTTTGTTTCTACGACACAAACTATGCTAAACTGCCAAGTTTTGAAAAAAATTATGAGAGTAATTTTTAAAAAAAATAGCTCTCAAAATTTTAGCTCCTCAATGTTAATTTAATATGATACGTATTTATTAATATCTCTTGTTTTACTAAACGTAAGAAATTTCTTTTTCTTAATTCGAAAACTTGCAATTCGTAAAATACATTTGAAATAACTGTTCCGTAAAACATTTTGAATTATAGCCTTTAAAATGTTTGCCATTATCTTAAAATAGATGTATTTCTAAAAATACCCGCAAAACAGTTAGGATTTTGTATTCAAAATTTCTGCAGATATATGTGAATTTATATATTGACGCGATTTGAAATTTCGCATATATATAAAAAGCGATAACAACGGCTAGTATTGTTTAAGGACTTCGTTAAAATTACTTGAAAGAATAAAGATTAATATTTTATTCCGATCGTGCACAATGAAAGAGAAAAGAAAATTGGTTACCATAAATTAACAATTTCGCCAAGTAAATTATTCATGGCATTAACAGAAAAAGTGCTCCAAAATTTTACAATTTATCGGTAAATTTCTCATAAAATTCCGCAAAATTTAATGTTTAGGCATAATTTTGGCGTGGAATCGAAATATGGAAAAAATAGTTACGTCATTTCTCAAAAAGTCCGATCTTGTGTCCAAATGCCTATGTTAGACCAGTGCTTTTTAAAAATCTAAAAATCTAATACATATCTTAAGTTGCCCTTCCGAGCTATGAGAAACGGAAGTTAAATTTCGGCAATCGGCCCAGTAGAATGGGAGATATAGAACTATACATTTTCTTTGGTTCAAGGTATACAAATAATGATTGATACCTCCCGTAAAGAACAAACTAATGGTCAGTAAAATCCGCAAATCTAACTTAACATTCCTTACAGCTCGTTAGTAAGAAATCATATTTATTTGTTGTTATGGGTTAAATGTTTTTAATTCTTGTTAATCAATTTAAATCAATACGGACTGTTCTGAGTTGTTGTTTATTGCCCCAATTGCATTCACAAATATGTGAAGGGTAAAGTGTAAATCAAGTACTTTGGTTAATATTTGATTTGAAGTTCAAAGCATGAATTATCCTGTCCTCAAAACCAGATGGATGAACGTTCACGTTGGTACGTTTTTCAAACAAATGCTATGCACCTGTCGGTTTAATTCATCACTCATAATAAAATAAAAATTCGCGTTCCAACTTCAATATCAGAATATATTTCGGTATGCATTGGTGGTGTAACGATGTTGAATGAATAGATCGCAATTATTAGCTCGCATCACAACTAATAATTGAGATTAATAATAAAGGTTTCCTACCTATAGCATAAAATTGCAACTGCGGTAAGTTGGTCCGATTTCAAAGATTTTCCTTGTTGTATATCGTTTTATATCCTTCGATTCGTTCTATGTATTTTTAAATGTATAATATACGTAAACAAGTATATTTTTAAAATGTTTATTCATTTTTGAATACTGAATAAATAGTACTTTTCATAAGCTGTTTTGAAGCTAGTGAAAATGACATAAGAGTACTAAAATAAATTATAATACTTTTGCATATTTATTTGAATTTCTAGAAATAACATAATACAGCTCGTTCCTGACAAATAGAAATATAAAATGTAAAATCAGTTTTATCTCATAAATTTGTAAGATAAAACATAACAGAATATCAAATGCTTTAAGAATTCACTTCCTAAACACAATAAGCACTTTGTGCTTTCGGTTTAAAATTATTTAAATTTGTCTCAAACTCCGCAGAGGGATTTTCAAAATATATACTTTGCATACGAAAGAGAAGAGAAATGTGAAATTTCCAGTTCTGCATTCGATTGCTGAATCCTTTCATGTCCTTACTACTATCCCCGAAACGCTCGAAATTTCGAGTTTCCAGACATGTTATTCAGCGGCACGTTTTGGAAGAGGATTTACATTCGGTTCCATTCATTTAGTCACAAATGTTTCTTTAATATTTACATATACTTCCTATCTTGCAACATGATTTTGATATAATTCTCACAATTTATTTTTCAAATTTGTGATTTTCTGAAAGAACATCTGGAACAACAGCGTTAAATTTAATTAATATTTATTTAATCTAAAACATAAATATAGGAAATGAGGAAAAAATCCATATAGCTTTATGGTCGTCAAACACATTGAAAGAAATCGACCAGGTAAGTATAACAAAAACAAAACAACACCTCTAACATTCATTGCAAAAGCAACAGATCGAAGAAAAAGATTAAGTCAAATAATTTCAAAATCTCAAATGTAAACTCACATTTTGAATCGTTTATTTATGATCACCCACAAAATGTCACTGAGTAAGCAATCACCTCAATAAATTGTATTACACGAGAAGGCTGCGAAGCTGTACAATTAAAAGTAAATTTTCGTTTGTAGCAACAATTAAAAACAAATAAGCTAATAATAATTAAAATATTGTTCATACCTTCTAGAGTCATTAGGTTATTTCAGAAGCAGGAGAGATGAAAAATGGCCAGAATGCGTAGCCGCTACTACGATTAAAGCTGGCGGACAAAATAGCAAACATGTGCCACACTAGCAAAATCACGAAGTGTCCACATTTCTCGTTTCACCCGTTTCAATGCTCTCGTTTACCTCTTAATTTGCATCCTGGCGCGGAATTTGAGGGGAAATAGAGAATTCAGAAAAGATACCAAAATTAAAATTACTTGGGTATAAACATAATATCCAATTTTTATACTGCTTATTTTGTAAGCTGACTTGACAGATTGCCGTTTTAGAAGGTTGTCATTAATGCTGCTGCTATTTTGAGGACACAATGAGAGGAACCGTAACTTTTTCAGCCAATCATGCCATGTCAGTATCTCATTTGGAAAAGATAAAAGCTAATTACATATTGTTCATATAATAAATACAGGCTGCTTAAGTAAATGATTAACAATACGCAATTGGACGCTATACTGGGGGCAGAATCATTGGTAGTATGCAGTCCGCCCGATCTGGAACGATTGTGATAAACTGAAAGTTTTTGAATGAAATTCAAATGCGCATACGACCTTTAGTATATGTGTAGTATACGCATATGACCTTGAATAAATAGCTGAAGCATTTAAAGAGTAAACACAATGCAGACTGCCTTAAAAGTTAGAATCCGCGAATTTCGCTTCTCAATTTTAAGACAGTATTTAATATACATCGTTAACAGCAGTTAACTATATACACACATATATATATATATATATATATAATATATTGTGTAACGTCACTTTCGATAGCATTGCATTGCTTATTAAAAGTAAGTTCTTCCAAGCTTATGGTCTTGATATCGCTTTTAACTAGTTAGGGATATACATCTAGAAATAGAAGACGGTCACAGTGGGGTTTCAGAATTTACGTTATATTGGAGCTTGTCAGTCTTTTTAGCGTGTTGAATCTGGAATGAAAGATCTTGTAGGATGTAAAATATATATAGTTAGAATAACTATTAGAGTATTAAATGTATGCAGTTAACAAAAACGACTCTGCATTAATTAACCAAATAATAAATTTTTCCACCCCTAAATCTCTCGCTCCATTCCACTACTCAACTACTCCGTTCCACACTTCCTTTAATTGCAATGCAAAGTTTACCATCTACAAAAGTTAGCAATTGTTTGAACTTCTCGTTATAAAGCAAGTTTCGTCTTTCAAAAATATTTATTTAATCATGCTAATATTTTTCAACATATTGAATTCCAATGAAGAAAGTGACTAAGCTTAACAAGTAGAGTTCTCATATTTTCCATTAAAATTAAAATTTTGTAGACGAAACCCTGTATTCTTAATGATCGAAGTATACACATACTAAGAATAAAACTGCGCATGACATACCAAGTGTAGCACTGCTAAGTACATGCATTGCATGTAACTCTAAAACCTATTATTATTATCATAAATATTTTCATCAGCATTCATTAGCAAATTCCCCAGACTTAAAACTTTGAAAGAGTAACTGAGAAATATTATTCTTAAACCAGTGAGAGCGGTGGTAGATTTATGCATACAGAGTAGTTCTGAAAATAATGAATAAACTAGATTGATGACAGAAGGAAAATTAAAACTACTGTTTCTGAAGCAAAAATAATTCAAAGAAATACGAATGTTAATACACCAGAAATTTTACATTTTATTAAATTTTTGTTATTATTTCAGAAAGGCTTTCTGTTTTTTCTTTGTATTATTGTTTCCTTAACCTCGCCCTTAAATATCCCGCGTTAATTTGGGTTTATTTGGCTACGATAATGCACTCATTGTGTAATTGCCTAAGGTGAATGACACCTTCGTGGAGATAATTTTAATGGAAACACTCTTGCATTCACATGTCACAAATGGACACATTGACAATTTTCATGTGCTGATCGTCTGCCTGGGATGAGACAGCTAGTGAGCCTGTAATTGCCCGAGACCTGAGCTCAAAACCTTCTTGAAGGTCAAGACTAAGAAAAATTGCGCAACACTGATACATCAGTAAGAGACTTTGGATAATATTCACAGTGCAGGCTGGGATGTTTCGATATACATGACGTAAATTGAACACTATTAAAGCTCTATACCTGAGCACGTCCTTCATTCAACCCTTCTGTTTGAACGATATATCCAACCAAATTCAACAAGGATGAATGAAGATAAAATTTTTCGAAAGATATGTATTTCAGTCCACAACAATTATAAATACTTCACAGGTAGTTTGATTCTGTATCTTTATGGTTAGAATGTGTTATTCCATTATTTAACATAAGCAACAATCGACTACAGATAATTTATAATGAAAAGGTAACATGTCTTTTACTTGATGCGGCCTGAATAGTGTAATGTTTTATATAAAGGGAATGTAACCAAATATGCACTTTACTCTTCGGATCTCAATTAATAGTCCAGTTTCTCGTTTGACTGTATATCAATAAATTATCCCAAATTGTACGAATGCATTGAGCTAGCTTTTCTCAAGCCTTTTGCATGCCAAAACAACTTCTGGTAGTAATCAATGAAATTAACAAAAGACAGCTTGTATTTGTGTTTAATAATTCAAGGCTGTAAGAGTTTGGATAACCTTTATCTTATTACTTAAAAGATAAATTTTATTACTCTCATTTATGGCATTCTTGAAAAGCTGTTCTAAGTCTGGATGTATGCTGGTAAGCTTAAGTCTGATATTGGCAGAAACATCAATCGATTTTAGTCCTTTGTTTTTATTTGAGTTCGCGTTGAAAATATCTTTCTTAGAAAAACACTTAGAAGTAAACGTAATTAGAATTTTAAGCAAGGCTGTATATTTCCTTATACTTTGTTTTCAAAGGTAATAACATCCAGAAAAAAAAAATCTTCTCCCAAGGGTTTAATTTTAATTTCGGTATCATAAAATAGTTCAATAAACTTCCCTTATTCATTCGATGATAGTTTCTTACATTAAAAATCGGAGTGTAAATTATCTAGAACCGTCTACCCATGAACATGTTTTACATTTACCACTTGGAAAATACGATTCAAATTTTTAGCTTAGAGTTTCGAGATGCGAATTTATGTCATTGTATAATTCTTTTGTAATAAATAAATAATTTCTACTAAAAAGATTCTAAAATTGGAAATGGTGAAAATTTCTCTGTCTAACCCGCAAGTTTCTCTCCATATACCTTTAATTGTGAAAGAATTCTTTGCAGGCTTCGAGCAAAGCTTGCGGTACATGGACTACAATTTCCGAAATTCTGCATTAGACAATACTTTATGATCTCCGACTCATTAGATGCAAAACGGTATGACTTTTTTAACACAGTTAGTTATTATTTACAGTTCTAAAGATCGATGGATAGGTAGGGAGTTTCGATATGTAATTTATATAGATAAATGTATTGTGCCATAAAATTTACGATGACTTAGTAATACTGTAATTTTCCTAAAATTTAATATTTTATTCATAAGTTCTTAAAAATGTTGTATCTTTGCTACTATGCAGATATTTCAATTAGTTAGGTAGAATTGACTGAAAGGTTGTAGGATGATTATTATTATTTTTATTTAAACAATTATTTAGAATTTCAGCCTGTATTGTTACTTTTTCTTTCCCTTTC
>KK112466.1:1115498-1193607 GCA_000611955.2 Stegodyphus mimosarum
TATTTCGCATAAAGTTATAAACAAAACTTAGTATTACGAAATTCGGTATTACTATTAGATGCACAGATATGTTTATAATGACGCTATGTACCCTTATTATTATAAAGTCTGCTGTATATATAGTAATGTTACCGCTGATTTAGAAAACAATAATCTTTATAAAGTTCTCTTTTATATTCAGATAAGAAGGTCGTCTTATTTCCTGTGTTGCATCATTTAAATGTTACTAAATTAATGTAGTTTTCCATTAATGCAACACTGCTAATTCATTCATGGAATGCTCTGAAGGTGACTCACTGCGGTTTCCTTATTTAACCATTAATATTCTGAGTTCCATGTCTACCATACATGTGGAAGAGCATAGTTCCTGAACATAAATTAAAGTAGAATACATTCTACATGATTAATAAATTAGCAAGGAGGTTCCTCAAATTATAAAAGTTAGTAAGAGCATGCCACTAAACAATGATAGTTTTAGTTTATCCTGGGTTCGATCATCGACAACTGTATTATTTCATTGAATAAATCCTTCGGCTTTATTCTAGCTAAAGCCAAAATACCTCGATTGCTTTAATACATAATCTAATGTAGCATGGAATCTGTAAAATGTAAGCGACAAATGAAATTGCGTAACCTTAAGCAGTTGCCGTAAGGGGTTTCCGAGCTTAGAGAAGGGAGTTTCGAAGTGTATAGCTTTAGTTAGGTATATATTTACAATAGCGTTTAGTTACTTGTTGTATTTTTATTCTCCGAAGCATAAAATTAATAAATATAGATTTAAACGTTTCACGAATTTTGTGGTACAAAAATCGAAATTAATGAAACATTATCAATATAATATTACTTGAGTTCTAAGTGTTCGCCGAAAATATCGCAGACGAAAATATCGCGGAGAAAACAGCGCAAGCCGAAAATGTCGTACAGATCATTGTGGTAGAAAAGAAAGAAAAGAAAAATATCGTGGTACAAAAGGACGTCGCCGAAAATAAAGCGGTTCAAAATCTTGGCAGTTTAAAACCATCGTCGTCCAAAATATCGTGGTAAAAAATAAAGCACTTACCAATTATCACTTGACGATAACATCGCAGATAGAGTTTTCCAGGCTTTTAGAGATGTAAATGCATCATATTTCATCAGGAATTGTGATCTTCCTTTTTTATTTTCTAAACTATATTTTTCATAAAAAAGTACTAGTAAAACTTTATAAAAAAGCCTAGATATTAATGACCGTTGTTAGTCAACGATGTAAGTTTAAAATTATATTAAGTGCTATAAGTTGCATTGATATTCTAGTCATTTTCAGTTTTTAAAATCTTAAGTTTCCCTCTCTTATCCTTGCGCTCACAAATCATTATGCAAATATTCATTTACAGCATTCAAGGCTTAGAAATGAGACAGTGTTGTCGTCCTGCTATGATTTGTAAGTCCCTTACTTTTTAACATGATATTTTCGATGATGATGTTTTCAAATTGCGACTTTTGAACAGCTTGATTTTGAACGACAATATTTTGTACTCCGATTTTTTAGAACTGCTTTTTGAACTTTTCCCTTTGCTTTGTTCTCTTCGATGATGTTTTGTCAGACGACGTTTCCGCCTTCTTCTTTTTCCGCGACGTTTCCGTCTGCGATGTTTTCAGCTGTTACGGAATTCTAGAGTGAATGTCTGTAAACACTTACTGTTATTACGATGTTAATTACATTGATGTTATAACATTTGAAATGGTTATGTTTGAGACAGATTAATATTTTATTCACAAGGTTAACTTATAAGGTAATAATCCTCTGTGGTGTAATGGTCAGCACAATCGGCGCGTATTGGAGAGGTACGAGGTTTGAGTCCCGGCGAGGGCATTTCTCATATTTCACGTCTCTCAGCATCAAAAATCCGAATGTTTCTGCAGTGGTGCCCGAACTAAATGGCGGTGGATGATGATTCTTCCCCACCAGGATTTGGAGATTGGGTCCTTTTGTCTCCAGTCGCCTTTTAAAACGGGGAGCATGTAGGTATTTTTCCCGCCTTTTTTGCATGCCTTCGTGCTATAATTGCGCGCGCATTCTACGCGTATTCGAGAGGTCCGAGAATCCAGTTCCGGCGAAGGCATTGTTCATTTTTCACGTCTCTAAGCATTAAAAATCCTAATGTCTCTTTGACTGATAAAATGCTTGAAACTGATATACCGTTTCATTTATATAATTGCTCAGCGCTTTAGAAATCCTAAAGCTCTAAAAATATTAAGCTTAATCTGATAAAATGCTTAAAACTGATATACAGTTTCATTTATTTAATTGCTCAGCGATTTAAGAAATCCTAAATCTCTTAAAAATACTAAGCTTGAACTGATAAAATGCTTGAAATTGATATACTGTTTCATTTATATAATTGCTCAGCGATTTAAGAAATCCTAAAGCTCTTAAAATATTAAGATTAATTCGCTTTTATAATGCATTTTGCATCCTTAGAACTGGCCTTCGTGGTGTAACGGTCAGCACACTCGGCGCGCATTCGAGAGGTCTGTGATTCGAGTCCCGGCGAGGGCACTAGTTATTGTTCAAATCTTCTGGTATACTTGTAAGGTTTTAGTTAAACTAACAAAGTTTCATTTTAATTTAACTCTATGTATCTTTTCTCATGTTTCAACTTGCTGTTAGAAGAAGCGCGCGTTTTCAGCGTTATGCTAATTTGAAGTGGAGCCAAGTGCTATTTAAGCAAGTAGTAGAAACCTCTCAGTGTAAGAGAGCTTTTAGTCTCAGATGACGGTCATTTTATTCGACGTTCGCCTAACTAGCTAGCAGTTAAATTATAAGCCATAGTGCTTGCTACGTGACTGCTTATTGAAATAAATCCAAGTGCGCTAGTATTAGTAAATCTTGCTACGCACCATTTAGTTAGATGCCAACTCCGCGTATAGCTCTGTGAGCATAGATTAATTTATTTTCTATTTAGCTTTAGTTTAAATTTAGCTGATTGTTCATTTTAGACGCAAGTGTGGTCTTTACATTCTGTATCCTTCCCGAGTTGGGAAGTGGTTGTAAATAATATTGGTTTAATAAAAGAGGATTTTTAAATCCCTTTCAAGTGCAGTTATTCTCCAATTCAATCACAGTATCCTACACCAGAACATAGCTGCATTCAGCTCCCTGTTCCAGATCAGGACTTAAAGACTTTTCAGCTGTTCATGAAGATGTTTGCCAAGAATATGCACAGAACACTCAGTCCTGACATCCTGATGTCTCTACAGTAGCGCCAGAACTAAAAGGGGTGGTAGATGATGATTCTCCACCATCAGAGTTTGGCAATTGGGTCCCCTATTCCCCAGTCTCCTTTTAAAAGGGGGAATATGTAAGGTATTTTCTAACTCCTTCCAGTATGTCTTTGTGGTATAACAGTAGTACACTCGGCGCGTATTCGGCAGGTCCAGGTGCTAGTCCCGGGGAAGTCATAGTACATTTTTCACGTCTCTTCGTTAAAAAAAACCTATTGGCTCTTCAATGTGACAGAAAAAAGCTAGGATAAACTTAAAATGAATCGAAGTTCATCTTAAAAAAAATTAAATCTTTCAGATGTGATTAATTCTGTATTTTACAAAAAAAAAATATCCGCATATCGAAAGAATTCCCAAATATTCAGAGTAATTTGGCTTGTTGAAGGAAAGAGACCTATATTTTATGTTCTGGAAATTAATCCAAGCTTTTTTATTGTTGAATGTTTTCTGTCTTAAAATATCTGTTTTGTTTTGTTTAATAATGTATGATTATGCTCTGTAATCTAGTATATAAAAAAGTGTGGGAAAAGTTAAATGTAACGTAAAGCATATATCGCTCACTATATTTCTTCTACATAAAATGCAAATCCAATTTTGAAAGAAAATTCATTGTTAAACATATTATTTTCTATGTCATGTTTTAAGCTACTTTGTCTTCGTTTGTGTGTACATTAAATTTCTCCTGAGGATAACTCAAGATAAAATTTTAAGCCATTTAAATTACGTCCCTACTAACTATTTTTTTATTTCCCTTAATCTCTCGTCCGTTTGTAAGAGTCAAAATACTTTGCAACACCAATAAAATTTGCTGGTACAATATTATATTGTTTTTCAAGTTAAGATTATTAAACGTTGAGCGTTTGTTAGGTAATATTTTAGGGACAACGTTCCTTTGATGAGCAATCCAATTTAGATGAAAACGCTGAATTTCTTTTATTCAGGCAATTTGAGCAAAAGTATGTTTACAAAAAGGAACAACAAAATAGTGCAATTTTACAATTTTCTACAGTGAAATGGAATTTACTTTGAGCATTGTATGGATGAAATCCAAAGATCTAAACGCTTACGCATTTCGTAGGCTGTACTTGTAATTAGTTTTATTTGAATTTCGTTTTATGAATTTAATTTAATATTTAGGTTTATGGGAGGTTATTGAATCACCTTTCATCAAACAGTAATTGTCTTTCTTTGTTCTTTTTACTTATGAATATTTTCGCTTATTACCTTTATATCTTCCAGTATTTAAACTTACAAGAAACGTTCATCAAATTTATAACAAATGTAAATTGAGTTTAATACTGCAATTGTTTTTTAATACAGCTATGTTAAGCAATGTGTACCGAAATCCATGTTTGTGCACTCATTATATAGTAAGATTCCAACGCTTGTTTCGTAAGATTTAGCCATTTCCATTGCATGAATATAAAGAGCTAAAGAACTCATGAATTGAAATTTTAGGGCAAACTTCATTTATAGTTCATGTTTAGAGCAAAACTCATTTTCATATAAAGCCATAGCAAAGCTCTGCTTGAAAAATGCGCAGTGTCAACTTTTTCAGTGGGACAAGAAATGTAAAATCGGCATTAACCTCGGGGAAAATTTCAAGAATAATTTCGAAATATATATAAATGGCATTATTTTCTACGTTAGTTTGAGATTTTATAGTTAAACTTACAAAACATTTAACTATTATTATTTCAAAGGGGCTTTGTCCCTGAAGGACTATTGTTTTCGTTTTGTCTGAATCACATTTCAAACTGTTGCCACCAAATCTTGCAGCGGTGTGTTATAATTAAAGAAATTAAATAATGAAGAATCTGCATAAATGTATGTTTATTTCTCCAAATGTGATAAAACAACGATACCTAGAGCCATCCAATTTTGAATAACGTGTGCTTCCACCCGAACACTCACATCTTGCAAGCCGAAATTTGGAATTTGGAATGTTTTTATTACCTATTTCATATTTTGTAAAATTTAACGAAGTTGTTGAATAAACTCAAACGATTTAAAAGCTAGCAATGGCAACACTCTACGGACAAACAAACCCATTTTATTTAAATTGCGCGGAACTGTGTATCGGAAATTCTAAAGATGCACTCAATTTAAAATTATTTTGCGATATTGCTGTTGAACTGATATTTATGGTTTAAGTGAGAAGAACATGATATTTATAAATAAAGGTAACACACAAATGTTAAAAAACGTCTCTTTGGACGTGATTTAAAATCTGAAACCCTTCAGTTTTTTTAATATATTTGCGGAGTCTCTTTCAAATGTTCAGAATGCTTTTGGAGCGCTAGAATTCATATGCCGAAGCTATTTCTTTTGTCTTATCGCTGCCATTAAACTAAAGAAAATAGTACAGGTATTCTATTTCCGTACCGTTCTTTTATAGCCGTAACGGGTGTTACAAACCTAAAGGGATGGCACGAAAGCAGATCTGTAGCCGTGTATTAGGATTAAAATCTTACTTGCAAAATTTTAGCGGTCATTCACGATGCTCATGAATGGGGATATGCATGGGGATACAATAATAGATAAAGAATACTATCTACTTAAAACAAACAGGAATTTCTGCATATGGAGGTCCTATCTCAAATGGTGTTCAGGATATTCTTTACTGGTGGTGTAAGATTTCCAAAATGTAAGGAAGCCATTATGTAGAAAATCAGAATGATAGATAAGCACGATATAAGGCACTTCGAACTTGCTAAGCATTTACATCGTATATAGTATACTCCGGGTACGGATTATCCGTTTTGCGGTTAATCCGTGTCTGTGGGTGCCTAAGCATACGCACACAACGCTATGCCAGAGACTCTAGAAAACATGTTTTTATTGGCCGAGCGCTTTATTTAATAGCCATTAGCCTTGCGCCACTACAAGGGCGGGAAGTGGTGACCATTTCATTTTGGAAGCACCTAATAAGTGGCTACCGTTTCTCCTATGAAGGGACGGACAGTTACAACCATGCCTTCTCCGGGATTCGAAATTGCACGACTGGTTGTTCACAATCTGCTGTAGTTAGTATATATGCAAAAGTGGATAAATTACGGTGAAACCAGCAGTAGATACCAATGTGTTGGAGATCCACTCGTCATCAAAGAAAAAGAACGTTGGAGACTGCCCTGTTTGGTACAGCAAAATCGAGCTCCTTGGCTCAGATTACAGCGCTATGCAGCGCAGATCCAAGTGCAACTATTGTGTAACGCACAGTTCAGCGAACACTATTTGATATAGGACTTAGAAGATAGTTACCTTGTCGGATGAATTGGACTTCTCATTCATAACATCGATGGTCCTGTCAGGGTACGCCTTCATCCAGGCGAACAGTTGGCCCTCCCTCTACAACAGGGTCACACAGGCGTGTGGTGGCGGTATTATACTTTCAGAGACGTTCTCATGGGCAGCTCTGGGACCCTTAGTTGTGTCACTCTTAATTGGCACTCAGACAACCTTAGCTCTGGGACCCTTAGTTAACCATAAAAGTTGTACATTATCTGAAGAATACTGAGGATCCTTTGCATGCTTACACGGTGACAGACTGGAAATGGAATCTTCTAGCTGGACAATATCCAATGTCACAAGTCTCGAATTGTGTTGGAGTAGTTCGATGGCCATAAGGATGAAATCCAGGTAATGTCCTGGCCAACTAACCCGTCGGATTGTAACCCGATATAGCACATTTGAGATGTCATGGAGCGCTCAGAGCTCAAAATCCCTGTGTCGAAATATCTTGACTTTGCGTGACCTCTGTTAGACATTTGGTACAACCTGTCTCTAATCATATACTAACTACTTATGGTATCCATGGGAAGGCGAGCTGCAGCTGTTTTGTTGGCCAAAGTTCGCGCCACGCGTTATCCGGTAGTAGGTGGTCATAATGTTTTGGTTCTTCTGTGTATATCACATTTAATTTTTTTAATCCGTTCGATGTGCGTTCCGCAATCGACCACGAGCACAGGCAGGAGTGCTTGATATTTCAAAGCAGCTTTATTGTTTCAAATGATCGATAATTACTCAATACAAAGTAATCGCTTAGGATTTTAATGAATATTTGCATCATTATTGTTATTGTTCCATTTGCTTAGCATTGCGTGAGACTATTTGCGAAATCCATCGCATGTGAAGTAAATCAGAGATAACTTTAATTTGATTAAATGCGGTGATTAAACGCTTTGTTCTTTTGCTACGCTTTGTTTTGTCAATGAAATGTTTGTACCTCATATGATATATTTTATGTTTATTTCGTCCAGTAAAAGATACCTTACGTTTTAAAATGTATAATATTTCTTTCATTTCCCAAATATCTGAGTACTTTTAACGTATAATTTCTCTGTTGTATAGATTTCTTAAGTATTATTTTACAATGCTTAATGATTTTATTAATTTACAGTGAATAGTGAA
The DNA here is from genome assembly GCA_000611955.2 of Stegodyphus mimosarum. Lineage (NCBI taxonomy): Eukaryota > Metazoa > Arthropoda > Arachnida > Araneae > Eresidae > Stegodyphus > Stegodyphus mimosarum. The sequence goes on from KK112466.1 coordinate 1,123,173, forward strand.
ATTTTAATGTTCGTGTTTGAGATTTATTTTTTAAATTATACTGCTGTTAAATTTTTTTCATTTAATTTGTGTAAAGATCTTTTAAGCTAGGGAAAAGTCTTGGTATAGCTAGGTGGGTTTTTGTGTTCTCACGCACGGAGAATTTCGGGGTCAAGTGTCGGCAATCAGCTGCATTTTTTCGTCCCCTTATCTTGCTGGCACGAACATGTGTTTTTCTCGTTCAAAGGCGAACCGTTCTAGCGGCGGCGACTCTTGATAGATTTTTGAGGTAAAAGTATTTAGAGTGTCGCATTCGTTAACCGATTTACATTGTAAACATCCCTTGGTTTTGCGCGTGAAAATAGGGGCTTGTCACTGAAAAGAGGAGTCTGAGGTTTCTTTTGAATTTTGGTTAATATTTATTGCTGTGGTTCTAGTCGTTAGAGAGGGTTACTGTTTTGTGTCGGATTGGTGAATTTTAATTTTTATGGACTTTTTAAACCAATAGTATTTATGGAGGTGTCCACATTTTGGGCGTCGCGAGATGTTAAAATTGGTCGGTCACAGAGGCGGAAGATTTTTTAAGAGATTTGGTGAGATTTTCGAAGCTTTTTGAGCAGAAAGAGAGACCCAGCGCTCCCCCCCCTTTTCGGGGCCGACACTGTCCGTTTTACGGCTGCGGTTACAGGATATTATAGGTGCAAAAGCTTGCCCGACAGCGTTGCGGGACCCTTGCTTTGCATCTTCGGTGAAATTGACTGAAATCTTGCGGCCACGTCCGATTCTGAGACGTTTGGTTCGGTTTAGTCGCTGATTTTTTTCCTTTTTTAAGAAATGTGCTCGAAAGAAAAAGGAAGGCTGCCCCCGTTTGTATTTTTCCTGCCGTCATCGTCATCGAGGAACTTAAAGCTCGCTCTGAAGCTCAAGATTACTGTTGAGAACATAGATGATGTGTCGACCTCGCCGTTGGTATTTTTCCTGCCGTCATCGTCATCGTGGAACTTCGAAGGGAAATGGGGTGCTTGCTTTTAGACTAAGTACTGTGCTGGATTTATGAAAAGTATTCCACCTTTGGAAGGAATTATTTCACCGTTGGTCGTACATTGTTTTCGACGCTTTTAAGAAATGGTCCGACAGCTCTTCGTGTTCTACAGTTGGTCGGTATGCGGCTTTTCCTTGAGTGTTAAAATTCTTGTCGGTATGTTTATTGCTAGTGATTTAAGTAATTTGAGGAAGGGATTTTTATTTTTTTAAATGTTAAATTTTAATGAGTCATCACTTTAATTAAGGGAGAATAAGTGTGAGATTCTATCAAGAAATTTAATTATATCTGCATGACCGCAGATAAATACACCGAGGTGTCACAGGTGAAAGAATAATAAGTTTTTCTAAATTAGCTTTACTTGTGATCTTAAATTTCTTGAGTAAAATATTCGTAATTGTAATATGTTTATTAAGATTTTGATAGGATTTATAACTATTTAAAGATTGTAAAATTGCTTGAAATTACTTGATTATTGCTCACTGATAATTACGCTATTATTATAAGGTGCATGACTAGTAATTCCGGATGCAATATTGTTAGCTGTACAGATTGCCAAATGAAAATTTACGAGAAATTTTTGGATAATGTTTTGTAGCAGTAGTCTGATCAGCTATTCGTAATTAAAATTTTTGGAATATTACATAAATTTATGTTATTTATTTACTACTGCATGTTTTTTGTGTTTTTATCTTGTGGTCTACAGTAGGTCACCCATGTGATCCTTGCGGAAAACATGGTTAAACTTCCATTCGAACCTGGGTAGTTTATTCCGGGCGTATTGGAGAGTTTAATGATGTTTGTAACTATGCGATCAGATTTATTAATTTAACTGAAACTGGTGTATTGGCTTCTTAGTGTGAGATTTTTTTTTCTCTTGTGTTTTGAATTGCTGTGTGTTATACTTAAATGAAAAGTGTCTGTGGCTATCTCTGAAGTTGAAATTTATGTGTTTACAGGAAGCAGAGATGATTTAGTTGGCTTTAGTGAGAGATAGCATGTTAATGATTTCGTGTCGGTAATTCATCTTACATAATTAATAATCTTGACAAACGCCAGGGAGGATATTTTCATTCCTTTATTGAATTTAAAAGTTAAGAGTAGATATGAAAAACCTTATTTTACTGTGTTGAGGATTTATGACAATTTGATCCAGCTTAAATTAATTAGTTTCAATCACCAGTATCTTTGAATTGATTTAATGAATTCAGTATATATTTACAAGAATTTCAGTATTGTATTTTTAGTTTTTTGCTGCACCAAGTTAGGGTTAGGTAAAGCAGAGAGTTAAATGTAGAAAGCAAACCGGTAAAATAGTTTTTGATTCGCAACACTCTATTATTAGAATAAATTTCTTACTCAATCCTCTTGATTTTTTATAGAAATACCTTATTTTTACCTGAGATGTCATCAAGTTGTAACGCCTTCATAGAAAATATTATACTCACACGTGCTGTAAAGAATATCTTCGAGCCCTGCTTATTTCTGTGAAAGTTATCAACCTTTCACCTTTGGACGCATGAAATGGTTTTAGAATTTACCGAAACATCCGTAAGCAAAATTTATTGATTAACATGTCTTTTCCAACACGGGATTACGAAACGGGGCATCTGTGACTTAACCTACTACTTCTGGTCAAATGAAGAACAAACTCCAGAACGTCTAATACGTAACAGAATGTCCATTTTCCCTGTACGCTAAGAAAAATATTTGTAGTATTCTTTAACATTTAAAGAATACGGAGGTATAAAACAGCTATAAATAAGGTAGATGTGCAAGTGGCCAGAAGGCTAGGATTTCATCATTGGTTGCCTAACCTCACAGCATTAAACTGTGCAGCTCTGTCCCATGTTTGAAGGAGAAAGCCCCAGGATTCAGATTCGAAGATCTCCCATCCTCTTCTCATACCATTAAAAAGATCCAATGGGCTTCTGACTCGCCAGTACTTTTAATTTGTCCATGCCGCACAGATATTATATATTTACACATATGCATGCATTCCCCTGTATTCAAACCTTGGTCCATTGGTACGACATAAAAGAACTACAGGTACAGCTTAAAGCATGGCTAGTGCTTACTCATTTTATTAGAAATATTAGGTATCGCTGAGACTTGCTAATAGTTGAGCTTCTACTCCAGTTCTTGAAGCAGTTCTCAGAGGTCGGTCTCAGATTCTCCCAAATCTATTTTCCTTCCACCAATCTCTCGAGTGGATATTCTGCTAATAGTGTATTTTGAGTTTCCCCTTGCCGTACAAAAACTATATTTATAGCTTCTACCTCAGTTCTGGAAGAGGAAACTTCAGGGATCGGTCACAGATTCCCCCAACTCTCTTTGTTTTCCACCAATCTCTCAAGTGGATATCCGGCTCATATTGTACTTTGAGTGCCTCATTACCGTACAAAAACTATACACTTACAGCTTCTACCTCAATTCGCGAAGAGAACACCTCAGGGGTCGGTCTCAGATTCTCCCAACTCGCTTTCTTTCCACCAATCTCTCTGGTGGATTTTCGGCTCATAGTGTCTTTTGAGTGTCCGCTTGCCGAACAAAACGGGTACATTTACAAACATCCAGGTTTTCTCCGTGACTCGAAACCGGACCTATTAGTATGGCATTTACGTCAATAGCAACTATACCAGTTAGGTGGCATAATTTTGTTTCTGTTTAGAGTAACAGAGCCTTCCAAGAAAATCTTCATGATTTAAAAATTCTTCTCAGAGGTGAGTGTGTTTGCCAGTGTCTTGATTAATACTATTCTAATTCATGTATGTAAAGAAAATCTAATTCATATGACTTGAAATATAGCTAACGTATAATTGGGAATACAGCTAACGCATTTACAAACGAAGTAATTACGAAGTGATCTTTCGAACACTGACCATGTAACTGAACAGAGAGTAATCTGTATCATAGGTACGTATAGGTACGTAAGGACACAACAAAGGCCTGTTTTCCACAAAACGAATAATAAACTATGTAGAGACATTAGGTTTTTTTTTAGAAGCCGGAGAGATGAAAAATATGCATCGCCTTCGCCGGGAATCGAACCACGGACCTCTGAAATACCGGCTCAGTGTGCTGACCATTACACCACGAAGGCACGCTAAGAGTGTGGGAGATATACCTTATATACTCCCCTTTTTAAAGGGCGACTAGGGTTTTTTAGGGGACCTAGTCGCCAAATCCTGGGTGTGGAGAGTCATCATCCACAACCCTTTTAGTTCGGGCGCCACTGTAGAGACATTAGGTTATTACGAAGCAAGAGACATGAAAAATATGCATCGCCTTCGCCGGGAATCGAACCACGGACCTCTGAAATACCGGCTCAGTGTGCTGACCATTACACCACGAAGGCACGCTAAGAATGTGGGAGATATACCTTATAACTATTATTATTGATATTATTGATTCTATTTAATATGGATTAAGAAGAGATTTTTTCGTGGTACCTGTACGTACGTATGTATTTACGTGCGTATGTATGCATGTATGTATCTCACCTGACTCAAAAACGATTAGCTTCAAAGTGTTGAAATTTTCTATATAGGACTGCTTTTGCATGTAAGCATGTAGACATCCCTTTTTGGTGACAATCAGCTGCACCAAAAGTACATATAGTACATATATATATACTCACTCTGTTACTTGGCTCATTGAAATCAGTGTCTTATTCTTATTGTTGGTAAATTGTGCATTTTTCACTTTAGAAATGATTGGATTTGGTTGTTTTTATTTTCTTTTAAGGTTTTTATGCCTTTAATTAACTTCCGCGCAATAGTTGTAGAATTATAAACAATTTAAAAGTTGTTTAAGTGGGGCTAAGCTTAATTTTTTTTTACCAAAGCAGCCATATTTGTTTACATTTGAAACTTAGCAGAATACTGGATTTGTTGCCAATCTAGAGAAACTAAGCTTCGCGTCAACAATAACGCCTTCGTTTATTATTGCGAATTAAATCACATTTAATCCATTCTGGAATTATCATTTAATTTATCAAATTATCCCATATATTGACTCAGCATAGCGTCCACAAGAAATTAATCCAGTTTCTACGCCTTCATTGTCTTTTGTCGAGAGAGGCCAAAAGTAAACCTTCAGTTTTGTGCACCGAAAAATCTGTTTTCTTGCACGCTGGCCGAATAGCTTGTTTCTGCGCAGAAATTTTAATTTTAATTGTAAAAAGTACTCATTAAAATGTTTGAACCGTATTTGTGCTTTACATTTTTCTGGATTTTGCAATTTTTAATAAAGATATTTTATGGGTTTCATGTGTTTTTGCCTTGTTGCGAAGTGAGAGCTGATTTAATTGAATGAGAACTGTATCTTTAATGAAATTGGAAGATATAGCTTTAAACGAAATTCAGAAAATGTGTATAATTTAATATTCCGTACAAGGAAATCATGTGGTGTACGTATTAGACTTTTTGAAGTTATAATGAAATATTCTTTTTACAAATATTATCATTTATTTAAAGTTTTAATTTTTCAATTTCTCTAAGGCTTTAGTAATTGAAAGCAAGCTTTATAATGTTGAGATAGCGTCCTACAAAGCGGAACCGAAGCATACTCTCTATGCATATTCAGATAATATAAATTACGGAAATACAAAACGGAAGGAATATGTATATACTAAGAATCGCCTTTATACTCACCCCTGTTACGAGCGTTTGTACCGAAACTATCACGTATCTTCTAAAGACATATTCCTTGACGCAACCTTGTGCATTCTACATGGAAGTCATTCCACTCTTAAATGAGATACATAAATGTCCCGTAAAGTAATAGGAATCCATATCCTCCTTTAAGTCTTTCCCCCTTTACTTCTATCCCCCCAAACGGGAAATTTCCCAGAGCTGTTAATCGGTCCGCAGATCATCCCGTCTCCAGATATAGCTTAGATGGGAATGCATCATCTTCTACCTTAATCACCGCGATGGGAATTCTGGGGATCATTTACGGTAGGGGAACATTAAACGAGTCATCTCTGGTCACGTGGGCATGTAAGTTCCAGATATCTTAGCGAGAATAACACGTTTGAACAAGCTCCATCCCATAAAATAGTTATGGGTGTAGAAAATGGAAAATAATAAAAAAAAGTAAGTTAAATTGAGTTCAAGAAAAGCGTGTTCTTTTGATTTTTTTTAACTTTCTTTTTACATGATTTTGATTTCGATTAGAAATGCAGGAAATGAAACGAAAATGGAGCAGAGGTAAGTAAATTAAAATCCTATACTTTTGACATTTCGAAAGAAAGTTTTTATTTCGTAATCGAACAGAAAAGTATGCCGCCATTCAATATCTTAGTTTTTTAATACAGCATCGGCAAAATTCATAAGACCTGAGTGCTTCCTGAGTTGAAACGCACATTATTTGTATCATAAAAGTTTTGGTAATTACATTTCTGCTGCACCGAATATCCAGAAATCAATATTTTAGTCCTCAAAGAAAGAAGGTAATGAAATCCTGATAAATAATCTTTACTGAGCTATAATTTGCCTTGCATTCTCAAAAGAAATGAAATTAAAATTTTGCGAATGCATGAAAAGCACTAAGCCAAATTAAAAATGCAAAAAGGAGCATATCATTACATTCAGCAAACATAATCAAATTATGCATTATTATCGAACAGAAGTTAAATTTAAATACTAATACTTAATTAATAATTACCCGAATGTTGGTAACATTGTACCAATAAGTCAATAGGTATATGTCACATATGTTAAAGATTATAATCAAGCAACTGGTTGAAATTTAAATCTAAATTTGGAACATTTTAAAGACTGGTCTTTTAAAATTGATAGCATATAAGCTGGGCGTGTACTATTCCTATAGTTGTTTCATATATAACGCTAAAAATTCACTGTAATGCTTCTTATTATTGAATAAACTGTTATAATTTAAGGAGACACTAAAATGATAATTGTAAACGAAGAATATAACCACTGATAGAGAATAAATGTCCATCAGTTGCGGAGCGGTAAAAACCGTTAAATACTGGTAGTTCGGTCCGAGGTTCGATTCACAGCGAACGGGCTGATTGCATGGGCGTTTTCGTCGATTTCCCCATGTGTAACGTGGATACGAGCCAGTTTCCTTTAAAAAGACCTCCACATGGCAACCCTCCCTTTCCGTATAGTGCCTAACGGCGAGCATGTATTAAGTGAAAAAAAGCTAGAGGATGAATAATATTTCTTCATCAAATGTTTGTCCAGTAAGCTGAAAATATCAGCTTTACAAAGAAGTGAAACATATCATTAGCATGGTAAAAAATTATTATATTTTTTTCATTACACTTTGGAGATTTATTTAAGTTATTTAACAAATTAATTTTAAATAGAAGCAACTTTCCTATTATTCTTGCTTTCAATCAACTTTCTTGCCAGGATGTAAATGAGGTAGCACGAGTGTATTCTAATGACATAGAAAGAAGTTATTATTTAAGAGAAGGTTTTCTAAGGTGAATTTAGGGAGAGGGAGAGAGAGCCTGTTTTGCTTGCCTTAAGGCCACGTTGTTATCTTTGATTTACTAGCGATTAGATTTCTGTGACGAAGAGCGCGTCTAGTCTTTAGGCTTGTTTATACCGTCTTTAACGAGTCAGAGCCTGACTGCGAGTTAAGTTACTTGTGAAAAACAGTTAGGCTAACTTAATTCAATTCTATTTTAAGTTATTTTTTTACCTTCTGAGTTAAGCCAAAATAGTGGCTTTTGTAAGCGCGAGTTGGTACCATCTGTGAATATATTGGGTTATTAAAGGGTCCTTTACACCCTTTCTCTGGACTTTGTCATAATTAAAACTTCAAGAATAATTCCTTGCATATTCTATTGACGTCCATTTGGTTCATGTTTGCTAAGAATACTAGACATTGCATTGCATTACTTGGAGATGTTGGAATACATTACTTGTTGAAATTCATTACCCGAAATTCAGTTGCTTATTTAGTCAAAAAACTGAAAGACTTATATTTCTTATGTATCTATCTTATAAGAAATATTAAGCACAGAATTTTATGAAAATACTTTGAATGACAAGAACCTTTCATGAACAACTACAGATAGCTTTAAATGCAACTTATTAGTTTTTTTAATTATGACTTTCGTTCACAGATTGCATCCATAGGTGTTATATAATCTCAATTTTTTTGACTGTATAATCTCCCCTCAAGAATCGTAGGCCCTGTGACTAGTAGGCGTGGATGAACAGTGTGAGTTGCTATCATTATTAAATATTCTAATACCATCATTCTAATACTGTAATAATCTATTCTAATACCGTATAGTTACCTGAAAATATAATTTTTATAATATAAGTGTTAGTTCACCACGTAATATGTATAACATTCATATTTTGTACGAATGGGTAACTCACAGTTATTTTGATAACTCTGATTTCTATAAGTATAAATCGTTACGCAAGTAAGAAAGCACGTCATCTAAATGTAAGTTCGTGTAATAAGAATGAAAAGTGAATTTGATGGCTTTAGAAGCAATCGCAAAAGTGACAATGAGGGTTAGAAGCACTAAATACGTTTCAACATTTAACTCATTTTTAAATCCATAAGGCATATTTTATGTATAACTAGCACTATAAATTCTTGAAAATTAGTTTACACATATCATACAACTTTTTATGTGATACTTTTATCCTGTTTCAGTATTTTTCTTAGAATACTAATAACTTTCTTGATATTTTGTTGAGTTGTAAGGTTTATCCTAATTTTATAACAGTTATTTTAAGTTTATGCACCTTTCCTATCTCTTCTAGCTTACAATTTCCTACCAGAATGCATTTTCAGAAAAGCGTTTAATACAAATGAGTTAGGGTATTATTTAAGTCGATGTTTCACTAACTTCGTTAGAAAGCCAAAGTTTCTGACTAGCGCGCGTTTGCCTTTGGGCTACGTCTCTCTCTAGGATTGGCCGTACTTCAGGCCCTTGATAGCTTCGCCTACTTACTTCAGATTTAGGGGCTAACTACTTAGAATACTGATAACTTCCCCTATATCTTTTAGTTAAGCTTTAATGCTTATTAATTTGAGTTCAAGCCCAAGTGGAGGCTTTGTTGTAAGCTCTGAGATAGGAGCCAACTGTGTTCATTCTCATTTTGAGAAATAAAAAGTAATTAACTCTTCTTGAGACTTGCGTCTCTGTTCAGACACTCAAGTGATTATTCGTTTATCGGTGTACAAGGTTCCTCACATTGTACTGTGAAATAAAAGGGTGGAACCCCACAGAGTAATGTATTTAATATAACAGTATTCACGATTTACCTCACATGAATAAGCTCAACGACTGAAAATAAATTAAAATTGATATCTGCTATTAAGTTTTGATTTAAAATGTATATCAGACTACGTCAAGTTTTAAAAAAGATAATAACTACTTTTGTTAAATATTATCGCATCTATTAATCTCGAATCCATTATGTTTTATAAACAGTTAATCTCTATGCAAATTAAATATATTTTAAAATTTATTAATTTTCCAGAAACAATTTTTAACCCGTTAGGATTAGACTTAAGATTACATGTTACATGTTTGCTATATATATTAAACTTCCTTTACATGTTTGCTATATACATTGCAGTAGTAATTATATTAATTTATATATAAATTGTTACAGATAATTATATAGCCATTTGTTATAGATATTATGCATTAATTATTATAGATATTTAATTTAGGTATTAATTATTATCTTTATTTGTATAATTAAGCTGTAAGTGATTAAGAAAGAATTTTAATAACAGCAAAAATTACTATCGTTGCTTCCTAATTTAACAAACATATTAAGACATTCTACCAGTTTCCACTTTAAAGATTAATTTTATGTCAGTTATACAAAAAAGAGTTTCCTAATTTTATTTCTTACTACTGAATGTAATTTTCTCCTTACGAGTTTTTAAACTTTCGTGATAAAAATATGGAATTATTTGCGAAGGCACATGAGATTTGTCTTCAAAATTTGTGTTAAGAAAAGATAATTCTTAATGTTTTCCGTTTCACAAATTAAAGCAGAAGATTAGGATAAATATCTCTTTAATGTCAACTGTTGCTTCGACGAAATATTTCTGCTACATGCGAGCAATGTCGTTTCATTATATCAGATGTAATCGTGGGGAATAAAATAAATCTCAAATTACTGTTATATGCAGGAGAATAAATTGAGGTTCAGTAAAACGTAACATGACATTTGCGTTATTTCGGGATCTACTTAAGCAATCACAAATTACGACAGAAAGCGATATTAAGAACTCATTTGTGTAAAAGCGTGATTTTGAGTAGGGTCATTATTATTGTCTTTAAACGACAATTTTAGGTAAGATTTTTAAGTATTTAAGTGCTTCCAACATAAAAGAAACACAGTTTCGCATAATAAGTACTTAACAGTGTCGAAGAACTAGCGAATAAAATATGTCACGTGCGTTAAGGTATCCGAACACATTCGACACCTAACTTTTGGAAAATAGCTCAAAAAATCTATTATTAGTATTATCAGGTGAAAAACATATTATCAAAAGATAATTTTGTTTTTTTTTCTTACATTTTGGGTTAAAAATATGTTACATTTCAGGATTACTAGAAATATTCCCACAAAACTATTTATGCATATTTTGCTTTTATTTTTGTCACTTATATGTATTAAGGTATAAGGAATGAGATGAACGAAAATGTAAGCGATAAAGAAAATTGTCTATTTAAGATATCTGTTTGAGTACATAGACTAGTTATTTTTAGAGAAATTTCTCTCGTTTCATTTACAAAATTGTCTGAAAAAATATTAGATATATACATAAACCTAAATTTCTAGTCCATTTAAGTCATAATATTTCGTAGATGCCTGTGGAAACTTTCATAAAGTTACAAAATAATGTTTTAAGTCAACGCCTTTTTCGTAACAGAAAAGCTGAAAAAAATCAGGTTTTTCAAAAAATACGTATAATGCAATGCAAACACAAACAGAAAAAAACAGTTATTGGGTAAGACAATTAAACTGCAAAATTAGTCTTGTTTCTGAGCACCTAATAATAAATTAAAAGTTTTAAAAATCATCTTTTGAACATGACCAAAATTATTGAAATGAAACATTCTCATTTTAAAGTTGTAGAGTCATTTAGTTTTTTTTTTGAAGCAAAAGACGTGAAAAATGTTGAATGCCCTCGCTAAGACTCGAACCTGGGCCTCTTTTCGTCTGTAAAAAAATCAGTTTTACCGCAAAATAAAAATATTCAGTCAGTTACCTTTTTTCCTACTCTGTAGTTTTTTTTCTTAACAGCCAAACATATATTTTCCATGTAAATAAGAATTAAGTTCCAAACTAAGTGGGAAATATTGTGTGTCTTCGAGATTCACTGGAAAACTGATAGACTAGCTAATGAATTGGAAACTACTTATATACCGTGATATAAAATACGTTCCAGGAACTAGTTGCTTTGAAAATTCTATTCTATAACTTTCTAGTTCTAATACAACAGAAATTTCAAAGGCGGATCGGGGTGCTGGATTCTTTAGTTTTCTTTGACAATTAACTAGGGCGGTGTTCTCAGAAAGTGAAATTTAAAAGAATTCTATCGTAAATTTTGTGGAAAAAGAGACGAATCAAATCTTTAAAGAGTGTTAAGTGTTTATATACTTTCCAGGAATATTTGAGCGACTAAGTAAATTTATGTTATAGATAGAAAAATACAATGTCAGATCGACGGACTTCGTGGATCACTTTCTAAGGAAAACGAAATTTCATTTTTGGTTTTAGCATGTTCCTTCTCCTTTTACTGTGCTTCTGGAATTTCGTTTTGTATATACTTATTCCGAAACCTTATTGTGTATTATTACCAGCATCTGTTGTTGCTTTCAACGAGCAAATAGATTAGGTTCTGAAAAGCTTATTGCTTTGTATGTATATATTTCATAAGCAATTTCTTATTTATGATTATCCTCTAGATAATAAAGAGAAAAAAATCGAAATTGAATCCATTTAAAGTTAATACTTAGGAAGATTTACGTAAAACTTTTAAACATGTAACAAACCTGGAGGAATTTTAAAATAGTAAAGTCAACAAACTAAAATTCAAAATACAAAAAATAAGAAAAAATATTAAAAATATGATACTAAAATTTTATAAAATAAAATTAATTATTGTTGATTTCGTGGAAGAAAGCTGACTTTTCGAAAGGTATATTCCATAAAATTCGCAATAATTGGCGGTAATCATGTGTCATTCCCGTCCTATATTTGAATATATTTGAATAACTTCCTAGATTTTGCTCCCGTTTTTTTTCGCAAGTTTAAAAGATTCATTCAAATGTGGGAAAGAGACGAGCCACGATCATCACCAATTATGCCGAATCAACTGTTTAGATAAACTACCTTAGATTAAAACTCAGTCATTGTATAATGTATTTCTTCTGCCTTCTTCAAAGAATATGTATTGTTAAGAAGGAAAACTTCGCAGAAGCAGAAGTGGCTCCCTTCCAACGAAAAGGGAAACAACTGCGCATGCGTGAAATATCTGTCGCCAAAAAGCGCCAAAGCTCGAAGCTGAATGTCGAAGTTGGTTTGGACAGATTCGACCGTTACGTTTAGCAAGAGTTTAAACAAAGAATAGGTTCTTTGGTTTCAAGTAGCGATCTACGGACAATGGAAGTTCAACAGCCAGTGAAAGTGAAACTTCACCTAATATTTCATCATTTCCGAGTTTAAATTATCGCGACAAGTCAAAGAACGATTCATCTTAACCCGTGTTCCTCAATTTCCTATACACGTCGCGGAGAGGGAAAATGTCGGCTAGGTACCAAAGAACCGGCACATCACAGAGGGGAAATTCTCGCCAACAGATTCCGGCGCCAAATCCCTTGGCGAATGTTCCCTTTTCTTTGTAGCGGCGTTGCAGACAAAGTGGTTTACATTACGTCTATGGAGCCTTTCCTTCTTTACATAGAGGTTCTTTGCCTTCTTAGCATTCCTTCGTGGTATAATGGTTAGCATACTCAACGTGTATTCGAGAGATCCAAGGCTCGAATTCCGGCGAGGGCAGTGCACATTTCTTCATGTCTTCTGCTTCAAAAAAAAAGCGTCTACAGAGCTTAATGCCTCTACAGTGGCGCCAGAACTAAAAAAGGTGGTGGTGGATGATTCTTCACCACCAGGAGTTGGCGAATGGGTCCCCTAATCACCGGTCGCCCTTTAAAAGGGGAAGAAAATAAGGTATTTCTGCTGCCTTCTTAGCATGCCTTCGTGGTGTAATGATCAGCACACTCGGGGCGCACATTCGAGAGATCCGATGTTCGAGTCTCGGCGAGGGCATTGCTCATTTTGGACATCTCCTGCTTTCAAAATAACCTAATGTCTCTACAACTGTGTATGTAAACGACCTTAATTTAACACTAAGGAAATCATTTTTTCAAGCGGTCTCTTTTGCCAAACAAACAGTAGTAATTTAAATTAGTAATTTAAACTAGTCGTTAAATTAGTAAATTAATAATTAATTAAAAAGAGTAGTAATTTATATACATTATAATATAAGCATCTTCTTCGAGTTTAAGGAAATAAAGTACATTTTCTAGTTTCTTTTACTAAGTTATGATATTAAAATACCCTGGAAATTTCATGAAAACTAAGAAAAGAGATTGTAAAAGTTATATATTGGAAGTATGAAATAAGTGATGTTAGAAACGTCTTTTTATTCATTACATTAATTATACAAGCGTTAACAAAATCAAAGCCTATAGCACAAGAAATTAAATGACGAAGATGAAGTGATCGCATATTATGAATGTCACGGAACATTCAAGAGTGTCATTGACATGAACCCCCGATGGGAAGAAGCCAAGAAGGAGATCAAAGGAGGGGAATACGGAAGATGAGAGAGAGAAAGCTGGGCAAATGAAGAAATAGAACAACCAAGGAGAGCAAGAAGGATAAAACTGAAGGACAGCCACATATTTTCATTGGGAAATAATAATAAAAATACATACATTGGGGAAAACATAATGAGAATGATGATGGTAAACATAGAAAAAATCATTAAGAATTACTTACATTATTTTGAAATTATTGAATTAATTATGTTAATATTCATTGCACTGATGTAAAAGTAAAGCTAATATACTATATCATATTATGATAAGTGGAAAAGTAACAGATTTCATAACTGACAATTTTAGATGCCACATGGATACTAATTTAATAAATAAAAGAAAGTAAATAGCTATTTAAAATGGCACGCAAAGTGGAAAAAAATATTTGTTCACTAACCTGCAATCAGTGGAAGGAAAATTAAGTAATACTGTTCGAGCATTATTTAAGCTCCTTGGCAGTTTCTCTTAAAAAAAATTCCATAAGTTGCACTACATATTTTGTTCAACAACAGGGCATTGCAACATCAAATTATAGTGGCATGGGTAAGTAGATATATATGCTCATTATGAACCAATCTTTTCAAAAAAGAAAATCCTTTGAAATATTAGCAAAAAGCTGATATATTTTAAGCCACGTTTATTTAAAATATTCCAGTAGAATGTAATAGCCTTTTAGGGCAGATTTAATATTGAGCAGTAAAAGAACGTAGCAAAAGAAAAGGAGTAAGTATAAGTAAAAGAAAGAGGTAAAACGACAGGCCTTTCGTAATATTTTAATCTACTTAAATAATTTGTTAAGTTTTTAATCTGAGTACTCTTTAAGAATGTCATTAAATGAACTTTCAAGTTAACAATAATTTAAAACAGTAACAATAATGCTTCAATAAACGGACAATGAGTGCACTTCATTTTATTAATAACTAAAAATTGTGCGTTAAATAAATTATATTTTATCCAGTTCAGAAAAGAATCCGGTGCACAAATTATGCAAATAATAATACTTCCGTTAACATTGCGAATATTCAAACACAATTTTACTAGTTTTTTAGCCCAAAGGGGCAATTTGCCCAGAAGGATTATTAATTTCGTTTTGGCATTTTACCTTGGTTCATTATAAATTTCCGTTCACTTTTCAAATTGTTGCATCAAATATTAGAGTTCTGTATTATATTTAAAGAAATTAAATAGTGAAAAATGTGCATGAATGTATGCATATTTCTCACATTGTGGATAAACAACGATATCCAGAGCTATAAAATTTTGGATAACATAGTCCTTCACTCGAATATGAGCACCGGGAAGCCTGAATCTTGAATTTCGAATTTGTTTTATATCTATTTCATATTTTATAACTTTAATTAATTCTCGATTAAGGAACTCTACGATTCAAAGCGAGCAGTGTCAACACACTGATCGAAATAACATATTTTCATCTCCAGCGCTCGAGACTGTCTATCTGAAATTCTAAGGATATGCTGTGTTTAAACATTTTCAGCCCACAGCGGCGTTAGTCAAAGTGTTCTCGAAACGTGTGTATATGTGTGAATTAAAAAAACGCCTCTTTAAGCGCACTACAAAATCTAAATCTTTCAGATTTTATTACAACTTTAATCTAGTTTAATAATGTATTTAAATGATGTACATTTTTTGTAAAAAATAAAATTTCATCAAGCTTTAATCAGTTCGGTGTACATTCAGTCCATTTCAAACTAGTACGCGTATAAGTAACAATATTATTATGGCATGAAAAATTAAATACTTTGAACACAGGACAATTTTTTATCTGTATCACGAGGAAAATTTATTAGAAACTTTCTGTTTGGGTTAACTGTAATTAAGAAACATTTACTACTTTGATGTAGCATATATTTTAATAACAAAAGCAAACACAGTGTAAGTAGTAACTGTTGGAAATATTTTTTTTCTTTTAAGTGTAATGCATGATGCTTGGAAAAAAGCAAACATAAAAAAATAAAATGCAATTATTTTTATTTTATATTTAAGATTAAAACAAAATAGCTTCTGTTCATTGTAAGACTTTAAGGAAGTAGTAAATCTGTCTATACGTATTCTGTTAACGTCAAAAATCAAAGGAAAATGATTTTGGCAGTTAATGAAATGGACAAATAATTTTTTTTCTCTAAACTGAAGTGAGTGAAAAGACAAAACATCATAAGAAAATTCAATTAACCATCAGACTGGAAGACAGCACGAGCACAAGGTCGATATATATAAACCTGAAAATTATGCAAAAATTAAATGTAATCTACAAAGAAGGCGATTTGAGTTAATTAACAAACTTACGTATGATGAAATGAAAATCTATGTCCTCATATCTTAAAGGTAGACTTACGTTCAAGAATATGAAATATTACGGATTTCTCTCCAACTGTGGATATACCGTTTGTATATAATATATATACATATGTATATATGTAACATTTTCAAAGCACAGTCGCGATAGCTGAGTGATACAGCGAGAGGAAGAAATTGATACCAAATTAAATCCAGTCAATTATCATTTTTATTTGCAGATCTGAAAGCAAACTAGAATAATTACTTTTAGGCAGTATACTCTTCATAACAATTACGATAATTTCTTATACGCATTTTATATAATCTTAAAATAAGAACAAAGAGGAGTCATAGCAAAATGGAGTTGTCAGCAAGGTGGAAGCTAAGGAAGGAATACAGCAGAAGAATGACGTAATTAATCGCCAGTTTTTAATTGACGTAATTAATTAAAACGAATTTTGATGTACAAGTACAGCTAATTTATAACTGGTTAGTTTTAGTTTTAGTTTCCCTTTTCAAGTAGCGTTACATAACGATAGAAAGATCTCGAATTTAGGGACGAATTTAGGGAGAGCACCAAATTTATAATGTTAATTTTGACGTCGCCAATTATTTTTTAAAGCAGCTATCGTATTTTGTTATATCTTACCTATATATATATAAGCATACATATATTTTACATTTAAAATAACTATAATTTTTCTGTTTTGCAACTATTCTTTGCAACTATTCATGCGACTATTCTTTATAATAGACTTTTTAGACTCCCAAATATTTCTTTTTTTTGGCATGAATACGATTTTGACAGAGCACGCAATCTAAAGACTCAGAGGAGTACTCAATATAATGTCATTAAGTACAAGGCCTATGAAATGTTATTTCATTTAAATCCACTGGAGTTTGTGGTTTTCGATGTCATATTAGACTTGACCTTGAATGTGAGGAAAAGCGACCTATGCCCAACTGCTCTTCATGCACTCACTTTGGAAACCATTGATAGTCGTTATCCTACCAAGTAAGTGGCTTCATGTTTACACTGATGGTTCCCTTTTGGATTTCACCCAGGGCGCTGGTGCTGGCGTCTTCTGTAATCTATTTTCCTTTTACCTACATATGGGCTCCCATACAACCCACTTTAATGGTGAAGTCGAGGTCATCTATTTAGCCCTACAACAGCTTTCTGCCCGTCTCTGTTCTCTTGATAAAGCTGTAATTTTATCAGACTCAAGTTCTGCTCTTCAGACCATAGCGAGTAACCTAGGAAAATAAAGTGCTCGTGTCCAGAGCTGCAGGAAGATGTTGAGTAGAGTTCAAGCAAGGGTTGCTTTCCAGTGGGTGCCATCCCATTGTGGCCTTTGGGGAAACGAGATGGCTAACCTCTTGGCAAAAAAAGGTACGGATATTGTTCAGAAGTCTTCTAGATACCGACCTCTTCATTCTGCTAAACTTGAAACTTAAACTGGACGTGTGCTCTGCTCTTAAGAGTTTAAATTTTATAGTAAAAAAGTATTGGAGAGCTCGTTGCCTAATGACCTGATGGTCAATGGCCTGGCATTTGATAAATAAAATAAATAATAACTGTTTTGTTATAACTATCCGTTATATAGCTATTATAATTGTATTAATAATACTATTATATTGTACATATATAATAAAATAACATAATACAAAACACAAATCTACTAAAAGTGCTAAGCTATCTAGATGAATAAAGGAAAAATTAAACAACACGAATATAATCCTGATAGAAAATGCAAAGCAAAAGCAAATTTATTTCTGTAGAATTTTTCATTATAATGTACTTTATTTTGATTTTAAAAAGCATTACTATTTGTTTGTTTTATTATATTTAATTGTTTATTTGATAGTATTTATAGATCTTATCTCACAAGCATTGTCAGGAGATAATGCGGTAGCTAACGTAGTAACGTTTTAGGTACAAATTTCATGGTACGAACTGTCGGTTCGAACCTAACGCGTTCATAAGGTGGAGAAGGTCTGTATACAGGAAAAAATAGTAAATACATGAAAAAAGGACTCAGTTTTTAAACAAACTTAAATCTTATTTGAGGAACATTAATTTGTAAACAAATTTAAAAGGGAGAAACACCTAATACCTAGGTAAAATTCAGCATAGTGCATGAAGCTGAGGAACTAGATAATGGAAAAAACCACTGATTAAAAAATTACAAAAATGCCAGCTCACTTTTGGACAGAGATAAACTGCGAAAAACCAAAATAAAAAGTACTAACTAATTATAGGACACACTTAAAAAGGAAGTGCCGTCTTCCTTTTTTTATTTTCAACATGAACTCCTTTTTGAGGATAGTTTTGCAGTATTTAAAAAATATTTAAATTATCTTCAAATTTAGCGAAATCTTAATCTTTTTTAAAATTATTAAATATAATTACTTAAACTTTGTTTTCTAGTCAAGCAGCCCTTTTTGCGATTTATTTCTTGGAACTTTTAAATTAGAAATCGTTCAACAAACCGCATTCTTGAAGAATCCAGTTACATGCAATATTTTTCTTATTTAAAGTCCCGTTCGCTTCTCAACTTAGTCCTGTGTGTGGGCTTATTCATTTTCTAAAATTGCTTTGTATTTATATTTCAATTTATATAATCTCTTGTTGAAAACTTGCAGTTTCCATTTGCGATTATTTTTAAATCTAGCCAATAACATATGGCACAGGACAATAAACATATTCGTTTGATGTGGTGAGCTTTTATTAATGCTCCATTTTTAACAAAATTTAATGTTTGACAATTGCTTCTTTTCATTTTCAGTATTTCGCCTTTTTCATTTTACTTAAGATTAGGTGCTTACTATATAAAGACTTAACTAATTAGCAAAACAATTGCAGGGGTATTTGAGTTTAGACAATTTTTTCATTCCAGCAATAGCTTAGGATTTCTGCTGTTTATTAATTTTTAGAATCTTTTATGATTTTTGCCATTCACATTCTTCACATCACATGTACCATTCTGTAAAAGCAATTACCTAGTGACATTAAATCACACTACTGTTTTCAAATTATATATTTAATTTGTATTCTATAGTAAACTTTCATAAGAAATTTTTCTGTTCATTTTTATTCAAAATTGAGACTAATTACCTTTTCCCGTGTATTTACGAACTCTGCATGTGTAATTAAAAATGTACGTAATTGTAAAATGTGAAATGCATATGCTCTTTCGAAAAGCGTCAGGGCAGCCATATCTTGATGAATACTTTCAAAAATTCTTTCAGAATAACTTAAATTTACTTTTCACCTTAATCGTTTGATCCATGTGTAATTCAGAAACATCATAGAACTGGTAAGTCTCCTAACTGCTTTTCTTCATAGGCTTAACAGAACTTAAGTGCTTAACAGTATTCAGATTTTGTGATTTAGTTACTTTGTTGCAATTTGCATTTTGTTTCAAGATTTAAGCTTCTTGTTATTTACATTTTCTTTTTAAATGTTAAGCAGTTTTCCGTTTTTTTATAAATAAAATTTCCTTATTCTATATTATTCACAATGATTTCGTAACATTTCGAGCTCCATTACCGAAAATTAGTTAAAAAATTGTTTCGTTTGAAGAAAACGAAAATAAGTAAAAAATATAATATCTGAAAGCTTTCAGATTTTCTATTACGCCCAAAAGAGTGTTTTTTATCGTTTTTAATCGTACCTCCATTTATTAAATATCATGTTCTTCGCAGTTAAACTGTTATATACTAAGCTGTAAAATACTAGTAGTTTAAACAAATAAGGAATTTGCGTTGTGTATGTACCTTTTTAAATTTCGTTTCAACAACCCGAAGAGCCTTGCTACTGGTGAAGCTATGTTGTGTAATCAGAAATTCAAGTAAACACATAAAATCAATAATACTAACTTAGTTTATTACTTTCCTTAAAACATTGATATTAAACAAATTTACTATCATAAAATTATATTAGTCCCCGGGACCTAACTTATTTAATTTAGAAAACAAATAGCTAATCATTTATATATTTTCCACAAATACTGCAATCTTAGACAGTAACCACTTCAATTCAAATACTATTGGTTAAGTAATAACTATTTTTATGAGATAAGATACAAATTAAAATTTCCCATTTCATTTAACAGTTGTAAGGTTCTTACACCTTATTTATCCAAGAACAAGTGAAAATTCAAATAATGAAGTACAGAGTTAAGTAATTATAGTATTGCACCAAAAGAGGAAAAAAAAATTATACTTTTAACTAGAGCAATTTAAGACTGCTCACAAATTTCTTCAGATCTCAGTTAAATCAACAAATCCTCAAAAATATTAAAGATTTAAATTTTCTACCTTTCAAAATTCTTTACAGCAAACATTTAAATAAAAAGTTAAATTCTGATGATAATAGAATCATTTAAAAAATCCAAGAAATAATTAAACCAGAGAATTTTGGATGAGAAAAAAAAATCCTTTAAGAATTTAAGTTAACATTAAAAGTTCAAAAGAAAAACTTCTTAACTGATGGAAGATGTGAACCTGGAGATGAGGAAATTCGATGGCAGCTTGGCGGACTCCGAACATTCGAAGAATAACCCAGTACGCAGGAACTTGGAAGTTTCATCCAGCCTTCTGTATTACGAACTTCAGAACCATCAGGAAACTCAGGTCGGAACACAGGTAACTTGGACGGGTTGAGCTTTCTGTTCTTATAAATTGAAGAAGCGGACTGAGTCTTCATCAGATGGTAGAATTGACGAAGAAATATTTACTTTCCATTTTGAAGGACATTATTTCTGTGGTAGTTGAAGCATGGAAATATAATTTTCTTTCATTTCCTTTTCTATTGCAGAATTATTTCATTTACATTTTTGAAGGACTATTTCCGAAGCCATGGAGTAAGAAGTGACAGGAGCCATAAGCCCCCCGTTAAAAAAACAAATTCATCCTTTCTGTTGCAGCAACAAGATGCCCAAGGCGCCCGAGAAAGTTATCTTCTTGTCAGCCGAATGCAAAAACGAAAACGTCCCAACAGCTTCGCAATCCCACCTGCACCCGCTTTTTGTCAGGTCCGGACACTAGATATCGCCAAAACTCGCCAAAAGGGTGAATAAACTGAAACTCTACCCCTCACACAAACCCCTGCTAATATCGTCCAAAAATCGAGGAGTTGAACTGGAACAAAATTCCGAATCTCGCCAAGCCCGCCAAAAGAAGAACCAAGAATTCGACGTAGGCGTGGGAAAACCAGCAAACCTAGGCAACGGACAAAAATTCCTAAGCAAAGGCTTGGAAATCAACTGCAAAAGTGACGCTTTTCAATCCTTTCCCCCTCAACCAAAAAAAATACTCGAAGTGCAAAAATTCGTTGAATAATTAACTGTAACTTAAAAACTGTTTAAGCTAGAGACTTGAAAGTACTCTTAAATTAAAAGGCTAATTTTTCTGCATCCAATGATATAAGTTAAATGAGAATCAACCTAAGTTAAGTAATTTTAAATCAAGTTTATTACCTACGAAAGCACCTAATTCCATTGTCTGTTTCAACGCGTTTACGAGTAACCAGTGGAAGAGACGTACAAATCTTAAAGTACCAAAACCCCTAATTAAAATTAAACCAAAGCAAATATAAATACAAGATATTAAATAAAATAACGTTGTGTAGCATAAATTTAGAATAATGAAAATTAATCTTAAGTCAAACTTAAATAATTAAGTGTTACATGAAAATTGCTACACAACAAAACCACATAAAACTTAATTCAACAGCCATATCACAAAATATTTAAAAGAAGCATATTTTTAGAGTTTCCGACAGACAGTCTCGTTCGCTGGTGATAAAATTGTTTTTTTCTGTACATTGTTGTTATTGCTCGCTTTGAAATATTTGAGTTTGTTAATAAAAAATTCGTTAAAGGTTTATGAAATATGAAATAGATAAAAAATAAATTGAAAATTCGGGCTTTTAGTTGTCCATGTTTTGGTGGAGGATTGCATTATTTAAAATTGATAACTCTAGATACCGTTGTTTTTTCACAATTCGAAAATCATACATGGATTCATGACAGTTGTTGTTGAGGACACATGTAAAATATTAAATAAGAGGATTGTATTCAGAGATATGAAGTTATGTAAGTAATTAATTGCTTTTGATTTATTGAGCACAATGTTCGACTTCGTTAAATGTTGGTTTTTCAAAGAAATGTACATTAAATTAAATCAAACTAAACTGAACCTAATAAGTCAATTATCAGTCATTGCGCTAAATATACTCAAAAATACCATAACTAAGCAATTGGAAACATAAAATAATAGAGCAGCATATGTCTATTTAAATAAAAATCTATGTTGACAGATTAGCTAATAAAATATTTAAAAGCTTATTTCAAAACGCAGCATCGAAAACAGAAATTCTGAAACTTTCCAGCAAACAAACGTAAGCGCAAAAATAAAGCTAAATGAATACTAAGAAATTAAACTGAATAAAAAATAGTGTGAACAAAATAGTGGGCACAGGTCAGGTAAATGTAATTTATTCCGTATAGGTAAAATTTCTAAGATACAAAATTAATTGAAGAAGCCAAAATTTAGTTATTTTAAAAATCAAAATATTACTTAATTAGGTATTTTAATAGTTTTTAAATATAATTACAATATCGTGGTAACAAGAAAACAAGAATTACTGCTTTAAATGTACATACAATACCCGCGCAATCCAGAAATGGCTGGTTCGAAATAATAATTTACAAAATCAAAAAAACAGTAACATACGATCCAAGAAGAATGAAAATAAAAACATTAATGGCAATAAGTATGAACTGAAAAAGTACATAGTTAGGTTGTGAGAGAAGTCAAACAATATTATAAGTAATATTACATATTAGAATATATTTTAACAGTAAAACTGTACGAGTATTAAACATATAAGGTATTTCTCCCGCCTTATGCGCACGCCTTCGTGATGTAGCGGTCAGCATGCTCGACGCGTAACCGAGAGGTCCGCGGCTCGATTCTCAGTTAAGGCGTTGTTCATTTTTCATCCTTCTGTTTCCAAAAATTCCTAATATGTTAACAAATATGTCAAATATCTCCGCTGATTATGACTGAAAATAAGAGGTAATTCATATTTCCATTAGAAAGCTATTATGTCAAATTTAATTTAGGGGAAATTAAGATAAGCTCACTAAGACTTTGTTTAACATATTTCACTGATCTTCTGCTAATCTACCATTTTCGAAACAGCTGAGATTTATGTGATAAACTATTTCTTCACACATACGCCTCGGTTCGTAATGATGGATCACAGTCAAATCATAAATAAATACAACTAGGTGCTCCTGAAGTTTACGGAGCAGTGGAAGCAAAAAGAAAATGTCTGTGACAAATTTCTGCAAGAAAACGGTCTTTTAGATTTAAATCCAAAGTTTACCGTTGCTAGCTTTATTGTGTTAGGTATCCTATTAGCTCTTCTGGCAAGTTATGACTGAAATACTCTCACAAACCATCTCCAACTTTCACACAAGTTCGATTGAGATATTCTCCCTTTTCATTCAGTTGCTGTTTCAGCCTACTTTAAATATGTCAACGTAATTTTTCAAAATGACAGAGAGATGGCAGCCATACCAGCAAGGGTACATAGAATACAAGCAAAGGTACGTAGCTTTTGAAAGCATACAATACATAGGATAACGTTTGAAAATACTCACTTTCATTTCAGTGAAGCATAACTTGATATTGTTTGCGTAGTTTTGTAGAGACATTAGGTATTTTTGAAAGCAAGAGTTGTGGAAATATGCAATGCCGTCGTCGGGCGAACACCGGACCTCTCGAATACGTGCCGAGCGTGTTAACCAATACACGACGAAGGCATGCGAAGACGGGGATGAAATATCTTATATACTCCTCCTTTAAAAGGGCGACTGGCGATTAGGGGACCCTTTCGCCAAATCCGGATGGTGGAGAATGATCATCCACTACCCTTTCAGTTCGGGCGCCACTGTAGAGTCATTAGAATGTTTTGTAGTAGGAGATGGGAAGAATGAACAATGCCCTCGCCGAGACTTGAACCAGAGAACTCTCGAATACGCGTAGAGGGTGCTGACCACTACACCACGAAGGCGGGAGAAATACCTAAAGTTTGTGTAAATGAATATAAGAATTTGGAAATTTTTCGTAGAGTTATGAAGAAGCATGTGTATGCGGTTTTCTTCTAAGATATAAAGTATGTTCCCCAAACCAAATTGCAGCACATATCTCTGAATTCCTTTTCTTCTTCTGAGCATGCTGCTGCGGGGACTTTTAAGCAGTTTCAGCTTATGTGTAATATTAACGCAGCTAACTCTCTTCAGAACGTCAAAGATATTCTCGTTGAGAGAGATAACCCTCGAGTGGTTCACCATTATAAATACAGTAGATTGAACGAAAAATGAGGTAAATTCAAAGCAGCATTATCTTAAAGGTTATCAATGAAACGACATAATCATTTTGTTGACATGCGCGACTTAAATTCATATAATTAAAGGAAACTAAATTAATATTGAAGCTTTAAACTCTTGTAATGCACAATAATATTTGGTTAAACTATCGAAATTCCAGATATGAATGAAACATTAATCCAGAATGTCAAGGAAATAATTAATGTAACAAAAGCACAGAATATATACTTTAGAAAATTTAATATACTTTTGTTTAATTTCATACTACAACAGTAGGACAACATTTATATAATCTTGCTCCTTTGTATACCAGAAACATGGAGTTAGCAGATGGGATGCTAGGGTGGAAAATAAACGTCCTACAACTTAAGTTTTAACTAAATTAAATTTACGCCGAAACAGAAAGCATATCTAGACGGCGAAAAATAATTCCTCCTGTAACCTAGTTTCGAGAGGCCACTATGCAATTGGTAATGGGGACCGGAATGTCAGTGAAGTGTAGTATATATGTACAGGAATTTGAAATGTGAAGGGAAATTTTTAAAATGTTTAATTAATTATTACATTTCCTCATTCAATGCATTTAATAAGTCTAGTAAGTTATATTTATTCTTTTAGGATAAATTGTTCAAAGGAATCAACCTTCTCTTTGTTAAAATGCATTAAGTTTTAAAATAGAATACATTTTACAAAAAAGTAATCATATACTATAATTTCGAATATTTTAAGCTGAGTTTTTATTCAAAATAAGTTATTTAATCAAAGAATGCAGCAAACATATATGCGTCACTATAAATGGTCTTCATTAATTTTCAGAATGCATCTAATCATTGTACTCCAAAATCCCAAATATTTTAACGATAATAAATTTAACGTCCGCTCATGCTGAGAAATAAATTTAATATCGCCTCATATTATGGCATGTAATTATGATTGATTCCATATATCATATTGAAGTGCCAGAAATATAAATAACACCATCTTTCTGACGAACAAAAATATAAACTGTAATTGCAAGTTAAGTAATTTCAGATAAATATATATTTGAAACACTCTTTATGGTAAGTGATGTTCA
Source organism: Stegodyphus mimosarum (assembly GCA_000611955.2). Classification (NCBI taxonomy): domain Eukaryota; kingdom Metazoa; phylum Arthropoda; class Arachnida; order Araneae; family Eresidae; genus Stegodyphus; species Stegodyphus mimosarum. Next base: position 1,148,828 of record KK112466.1, read on the forward strand.
CGGATAACACTTAAGAGATTTTAGATAGACAAAGATGAAACATGTTCGTGGGGAAGTATGTTCAATATGGAGCTTGTTTATATATTTTACCGTTCTCTCAAAACATTCCTTAAAGTAGCGGTTCCACATGATGTAGCACCTTTTTCAACGTCCTGAGCAAATGACGTAACTATAGCACCGGAGGTAGGAAATAACAATCCGTACAAGTGTTCTCTGGCGGTTCTCCACACCACTAAGTGTGGAGGAACCTCGTGAACAGCTAAGCGAAAAATGTCTTAAATTCAGTAACAGAAATGCAAACTCACGAAGGGTTAATTACTCTTTATTTCTAAAAATAAGAATGAACAGTCGGCCCCTTTCTCAGGGCGTACAACAAAGATTCCACTTGGCTTAAAACTCAAAAGTAAGAAGTAGGAACTTAACTAAACTAAAGAGATGTAGCCGAAGTTAGCACAGATCTAACTAGTTGGCTCCTAAATATCGAATAAGCTAGCGAAGCTATCAAGGGCCTCTAATACGGCCGAGCTTCGTAATAATTTAGAGAGACGTGGCCCTAGTCAGAAACTCTAAGGCTCTCTCTTAAAGTCAGCGGAACTTCGACTTAAATACTACTCATTTGAATTAAACACAATTCTAAAAACACATTTTGGTAAGAAATTGTAACCTGAAATCAAGATGGATAGAAAAGGAGCTAAAACATACTGTTAGCAACTTAGGATAAACCTTACAAGGGAATACAAAACCATCAAAGGAGCAAGCTACAGACTATAAGGTGGATAAGCCATTTCTCAATGAAATGAAAGTTGTAAAATTATACTGTAATTTTATCAACTTTCAATTCATTACACATTGATTTCATTACTGTCATTCTGCGCTGTTCAGTAAGTGTTTTTCGTAATGGACAATGATTCCACATGTGATCGTTAACCCTGAAACTTTCATGTGACAATGGGTAAACAACAATTCAGTTCTACTCGGAAGGATGTTAAGAGTCCTTCTGGCGTTGTTGTTACAATATATTCTGGGCAGTTGAAGAATAATGAATTGGAGGAGAACATCAAACAATTGTTATTCATCATTCCGTTTCGTCCTGACTTTTGTTGGTAAAATGTCGTCTGAAACGACCCACTTAACCAACAGACTTTCGTTCAGTGGTTCATCACAAAGCATGAGCGTTTATTCGCCTATTGGGATACAATGCGTTATATCGGACAACCCTTGTTAAAATATTTCAAGCACGTTCTTCCACCATTTGACTTTTACCTGCATTTGCTTAGTTACCATTACGTAGGGGGGTTGATATGTAAAAAGTTTTCCGAGCAGTTGATTTAAGACGATTTCAGCTTGCCTCATAGCAATAAAAATCTGATGTATACATCACATAACTTCCTTGTACGGAATATTAAATTATAAGTTTTTTGCTGCATTTCATTTAAACCTATTTCCTCGCAATTCAGAGATATATTTCTCATTCAATTAATTCAGTTCTCAATTCGCACTTGGCAGCAAGGCAAAAATACATAAAAACTCAAAATATCTTCATTAAAAGTTGAGAGATATAATAAAACATAAAACATCAAATACGGTTAAAACAATTAAAAAAACAATTCTTGCAATTAGAGTTTCTACGAAAAAATGCAAGCAATAGGACCAACAGGCAGGAAAGCAGACTTTTCGGTGCACAAAACTAAAATTTCCTGGCAAAAAAACACTGAAGGTGCAGAAGGACGTAATTCAGTATTCTGCTAAGTTTCAAAAGTAAACAAATATGGCTAATATTTTACGAAAAATTAAGCCGCATTTAAACAACTTTTAAATTGTTTATAATCCTACAACTATTGCATACAGATTAACTAAAGGCATATAAACCTTCCCAAAAGATAAAGAAAACATAATTCAATCATTTTTAAAGCTAAAAATGCGTAATTTAACAATATGTAAGAATGAAAACAACTGACCTCACCAAGCCGAGTAACAGAGTGGGTATATATGTATATATATATATAAGTATTTATATACTTTTGTTGCGGCCGATTGCAATTTATAATTTTGGGGGCAAAAGAGTCCTTTATTCTGTCTTTATGTACAGATGTTACGCAAAAACGCCGTTAAATTGCATTCGATAGTGGTCAAAATGAATATTTTCGTTGAAATATTATACCCAAAATTTTTCGTGATTACAATATTTCCTTTACTTTGTACAAGGAAGTAAAAATGGTTGTGTAAATTTCCGCGTACATCTCTTTGTTGTCCTTTCCAATAATCCGATTCACTCCGGACATATTTTTGATGGTTCCCTGACAAAAGCCCACTGGACGAAAGCGCACGCCACAAAAGCCCACAAAAAAAGCCCTCTGTGATAATTGCCCACGCGACAAATGCCCACACCGACGAAAGCGCACATTGACAAAAGCCCACGCATATAAAAGCCCACATTGATAAAAACCCACACTGATATAAGCCCACCATGATAAAAGCCCACAATGATAAAAGCCCACATAATCAAAAGGATACACGATTTTTATCACAATAAAGTGTATTTATACTTGTAATAATAGTAAACGGAGTATTCAGATCTAAATTTTGATGTCTCAGAAATATATCTGTCTGCATATTTTATCACTACTGTTTTGTTTGTTGGGCTTTTATCTGCGTGGGCTTTTGTCAATGTGCGCTTTCGTCGGTGTGGGCATTTGTCGCGTGGGCAATTATCACAGTGGGCTTTTTTTTGTGGGCTTTTGTCGCGTGCGCTTTCGTCCAGTGGGCTTTTGTCTGGTCACCATTTTTGATATAGCGGCAGCTACAGCGCATCCTTTGTGTTATATAATACATAGTTAGCTATACTTCAGTTGCTGAATTAAAATATCTTAATTATAATGATTTATCTTAATTCTGTTATCAGACTTAAAAGTTATTAATTTGTTTTTTATTTTGTAGTTGATCTTAATTTTCTTTGCCTTTTTCAAAAGTAATTGTTGTCATTTAAATTTTGGCAGTTTTGGTTAACTCTGAATTTAAGTTGCTTGAGTAATTATTTTTTCTCTTTTTCCTTAAGGTAGTTTCGTTAACCATTTAGTTTTTTTTGTTTAGTTAGTACTTAATCTTAAAGTAATCGTTGCTTAATGTTTAATTTTTGGTTAAGTTGATCCTTAGGGTCAATTTAAAAAAAAAAAAACTTTTTAAAGTTATTTGCTTTACACAAGTTGGTGTTTAAAGTTTAATTTGGTTTTGTTAACGTACCCCTCTTTCTGGTAAAGCTGGAATCCATATTTTCTGGCTCTGGTCGTTTTTGGTGTTGTAGAAAACATAAAAATTTTTCTATGTAATTATTATATTTCAATTGAAGAAATTTTCTTCGGTCTTTTATTAATTTGGTATTTAAAAACAAATCCTTCATTATTTAAAAAAAAAACTTTTACGTTGCATTTGCGAATTAAGATTTACGACTTTGTTTTGACGATTATTTGGAGAAGAATTCTCCGTAACTATCTCTGCCAGAAAGTGGTCTGAAAAATATCTTTCGCCAAGTGCGAATCTGCACCCTGCTGAATTAGCTTGTTTTGTAATGCAGCTACGCGACCCCAAGGTTGAGGGGTGTGGGTGATTCGCATTCTGACAGGCGTTCACCATGATAAATGGGACCCTGAACGAGGCTAGCTTCTGCTATGTCAGGTTGATGACCCTGGTGGGTCGCTTATAGGTTATGAAAACTCAGCGATTATTCGCCAACTTCTGTCTAACCGATCCCCTTGCCTTCACCTTTCAGTTTTGATTCCGCTCCTAGGTTTGCCATGCACCTGGCTGGATTTGGACCGTCTCGGATCGCCAAACGAGGGGCTGGCGAGGAGAAGAAAAAGGGTCTGCAGCGATCTACGAGAGAGAGACTTAGAAGTTTTGCGCCAGATGAAAAAAGAGTAGCTCGGTCTCGAGGACTCTGTCTGCGGTATTTGGAACGATGGCGAACCTTACCGAGAGAAAACCACCGAGTGTCGCCGACGCAGGAAGGAAGGAGCCGAGATAGAAAAGGGGAGGATGATACTAAATTAAACGATTACTAACTTGTTTTTTTTTCCTTTTATCTTCTAGATATAGCATGGCTGAAAATTTTGTATTCTCCCGCCCTCGGTAGGGGCTACTATGTAATGGTCGACTTCAAAAAGCTGGACAAGAAATTGTGATGTTCATACGGAGTACCCCTGTCGGTATGTTAATATGTTTTCTCACTTCGACTCTTGTAACACCGCCACCATCACCATATATTGTTATATTGTTGCTAGTTTTGTTAACCTTTAATAAATGAATAATTTAATTTAACTTAACTTGTACGTTTTCACTTATAATTTAGAACACTGGACCCAATAAATTTAATTAAAACTTGAACGGGTTATAGCCCAAATCTAAACACAACGCTTGTTTGTACTTCACTGTTGGAGTATTATCGTTGTGGTATTTACTGTTATATTAGAACACACTGGTTTAACTGACTATATGTTGTTATTCTTGTTATTCTATGTCTGTCACCCAATTTTACACCATTGCAGTAATTTTTATAGTGATATGATTTAAAGTTGTTTTTTCATATTCTTGACTTCCATGCGTATTGAACATTGAAAACTTTAAAGTAGAAAAATAACTCCAACATTTATAAGGTTCCCCAACCAGATTTAGATGCCTACGGAACTCACAAAATTAATTTAAAACAATAGCACTAAATAAGATTTCAGCCTAAAATGCAAGTCATATTTATACACGGCAGCATACGTACCTGAAAAACATTCCAATATTTCTTTCAAAAGTGCTTTCCAGTTAACTCCATTTTACAGCCACGTCCCACAGCCTCATGTGTGCCACACAGAGACACGGCGTCAATCTGATTCATCTCGTGTTGTCAGAACACATATTTTCTCAGTTACCTGGTATATGGTAATATTGTGCTAATTACGTTTTAGTTCTAAGTGTAAATTTATTTTTACCCAGAGTTTATACATGAATTCACTATTGATGTAAGATGGACCATTAATGTTTTAGGACAGATATATTAGGCCTTGGGTATAAATATTTTTAAACACGCATTTTGATACTGAAAATAATAACCTTCTGTCTTCATTAGGAGCAACCTTGAGCGATGCACAATATAATTTCATGCAATTAAAAAGTTCATCTGACTGTTTCTGCTTAGCCACATTTTCCTTTTCATATTTACTGCACAGGATTAAGAAAAAGAATGTTTAAATGCCATGCGAAGATGCCATATATATTTTTTTTTAATTACGGTTTTTAATTTTGACTCTAGGGCGTAAACATCGTTATCTCAAATAATATCTCTATCATAAATATATAGCTCCTGAATTATAAGAAATAAACAAACAATATGCAAAATATCATTAAAGACTTTAATAACGAGCAAAACAAAATGTAAAAAAGTGACTTCTTTAAACAGCGATGTCTCGCAGAACGTGGGATGTGGAGATATCGTGACGTCACCTGTAAGGTCCTGCCTGTATCTCAGTTATCACTCTATGTTTAGCTCTCGTACTTCTATCATCTTTCTGTTGTTATGTAGCGATTTTAGTTAGATTAGAATTATGGATTAATATGTAGTTAATTGCAGTTTATTTGATAATTAATTATTGAGTGAGTAAAATTATATGCATTAATTTATTCTTATTCTAAATTTTTCTTCACTAGTTGTGCCGTTTACGTTAATGAATCAATTATTTTTATGCGAGTTAAACAGGGTTCTCATTCTTACAGTTACGCGTTCGAAAAGGCTAGCTTTCGGGAAAATTAGACAATGGGAAATCGGCTGCTTTCTGCGTAATATTTGAAATTTAAAAATACTTCCTTTTTATTTACATGGATGAAATTTATACCTCATAGAGAGAAAAAATTTAGCTTTCTTATGAATCTACTTTCATGACTGTACGTTGCCCCGTTGGAGAATTATGCCCATTTAATTGTTAAAATTGTTGAATTTCGGGTGTAAAGTTTTATTCGGTTAAAAGGGTGTTTTTTCGAGCACTTTTCGTCCAAGGTCGTGTTCAGCGTCCGGTCGTGCGGCGTGTGTTGTAGGGTTGTTACATTCTTTCCCTCACCCTTCTTCCGTTGGCGAAGGGGGTGGCGAAGGTGGAATTTTTTTGGTGTGTAGAGGGAAAAACTAGGTTTTCGCAGCGCTGTTTTGTGCTTGGCGAGATTTGCATACTTTGTCACCAATTTTGGTGAATTTAGAAAATTCTGGATTCTGGACGATTAAAAACTGAGCGCAAGGCCTTTCTCGCTCTCTTTTGCCTCGGATTGCAGCTGTAAGAAGGATTCGCGATTCCTTCCTCTGGAAGAGCCGCCATGATTACCCAGGGAGACCGATAAAGGATAGATGTCCAAGGCTTTGACCCGGTAAAGCCGCCTTCGGCTTGTTGCTTGCTGCTGACTGACTAGTAGTAGGAAAAAGACGTACGTCTAAGGAGATCTGATATGTTACTACTCCTCTGCACCTTGCCATCCTTTATCCAGACGGGGTGTCTCGATTGTTTTTCTTCGAATCACAAGGCATTTTCCACCAGAGCTTGACGTTCCTTGAATCCCGCTGAATTTATCAACTTCCAGATTTCTCACTTCGAAAACATCAATGCATCTTTCATCTTTCTACTAGGATGGGCCAGAATAACATCGATAGCTGGCAAGATTTACATTCGGTGGAGTGCCTTGTACTACTACATCAACCTACTCGTCGTCTGGGGAAAATTTCGGCAGATAAGTGCATTTGTTTTTGTCCATAGCTGTAGCGTTTTGTAAAAGTAAATTAAGATTTAAAATTTCATGGATAATCGACACCTTTTGTTACAATGGGTAATGCTTAATTAAGCTTCAAAAGTTTTTTCTTCAAGTGAGTTCAACTTTTTGTTTGTTGTGTTCCTCCTTTCACCTGAATTTTAAGTACAGCATTCAACCTTAATTCAGTGAACATGAATTTTAAATGATAAGGATAATTAAATTCACCCAAATATTGAAAGGAATTTGATTAATTGAAGGAAAATTTCTAGCTATGATTTATTAAAGTAAGGAGTAATAATATGTATATTTAAACTAATTAAATCTGTTTAACTTATTTATCAAGAGTTTTTCTGTTGGATCTTAAATCCGGGCTGTTAGTTAAGCAATTGCAGTGCATTTACTATATTTAGGACCATTTAACCTTAACTTGGGAAATAATTAATATATATATATATATATATATGAATTAAGACAGAGTTCCTAAATTAGTTAACTTTATCTAAATTTTACTTTCTTTTTACTCTTTAAGTTGCTAATTCTTTTGTTTGAGATTAACTTTAACTTTTTGCAAAGATAAGGAACAAATAAAAATTTTAATTCTACTTTAAAACTCTGATTTACCTTTAATTGAGTAATTGAATGAAAGAATAAAAGTACTCATTTTTCTCCAACGGGACTACATGAATATGAAATACTTTCTAACTGCCTAAGGGATTACTTATTTAATGTATGTAATTTTCTTTACCTGTGAAAATTAAGAAATTTCTTTTGAACGAAGTAATCATTCTCGTAATTAGAAAGCACTTAAGATACCATACTGGGTGATTCATTAAACTTCTTTTTTTGTATTTTATGCTGGCCAGAAGAGTTTGATAAATTGCATAAAAATTTAATATTTTTACGGTGAAATATTTTTTGATGTCATATCGGTAGAATAATGAAAATTTAAATATATAATTAGTTCTAAAATGCATTTTTTTATATAGTTGTCATCCCGGTACCATAGTGGAAATTTAAGTTGTAAGATTTCATGTCCTTTTTATAGTGCTTTAATAAATATCCTTGGCTTTCTATATGATTCAGAGTATTTTCTTGTGATGTATTGTGTAATGTTCTTAACACCAGTACTCCTGCTTGGTCTTAGGGGTTGTTCGGATTAGTTCTTTTGAAAACACTTCACATAACTCAATAAACAGATTTGGTCTCTTGAGATTGTTTGTAGACAAATCATTTAATTTCAGAATATACACTCAAGAGCCAAAACATTATGACCAGCCCTACATTTTGCGATGAACGGGCCTGGATGACGTGGAAGGCACGTGATCAGGTGGAAGTGGTATTTAACTGCTGCTGGAGAGTCTGAAGAATCATTCTTTCATTTACTTCTGTGTGTGATGGAAAAGGCTGCGGATCTAAGCGACTTTGATAGAGGGCAGGTTGTAATGGCTCGAAGGCTCGGAACAAGTATTTCCGAAACTGCTCGACTCGTGGGTTGTTCGCGATGAACAGTTGTTAGTACGTATGAAAAGTGGATGAATGACAGCGAAAGCAGCAGTAGACGACATGGTGTTGGACGTCCACACGCTATCAAAGAAAAAAGTTGTCGGAGACAGTCTCGCATGGTGAAGCAAAACCGGAGCCAGACAGTGGCTCAGCTGACAGCCGAATACAATGCAGGGCCAAGTAGAAAGGAATCGGAGCACACTGTTCAGCTGACACTGTTGGACAGGTGGCCATGCAGCAAACGTCCCATTCGTGTGCCTTTGCTGACCAAGTGTCATTGCCAACTGCGCCTGCGCTAGGCCCTGGAACATCGCGACTGGTCCATGGATCAGTGGGAGAGAGTTGCCTGGTCAGATGAATCACCGTTTGTCATTCATCACGCCGATGGCAGTGTCAGGATACGCCGTCTTCCAGGCGAACAGTTGCTCTCTCAATGCACAGTAGGTCGTGCACAGGCCGACGGTGGCGGTATTATGTTCTGGAGAACGTTCTCTTGGGCGTCTCTGGGACCTGTGGTTGTGGTAAAGCAGACCATGAATGCTACAGGGTATCTGAACATCATTGCGGACCAGTTGCACTCTTACATGGTCTCTGTTTTTCCAACTGGAAATGGAATGTTCCAACAGGAAAACGCCCCGTGTCACAAGGCTACAATTGTGTTGGAGTGGTTCCAGGAACATGATGCTGATTTCCAGTTAATGTCCTGGCCGCCTAACTTACCGGATCTCAATCCGATAGAACACATTTGGGATGTCATAGGACGGCAGCTCAGAGGTCAAAGACCACCAATTCGAAATATCTCGGATTTGCATAACCGTTGCTACAACATCTGGTACAATCTGTCTCCGGCCATCTATCAAGGACTTGTGGCATCCATGCCAAGGCGGGATGAAGTTGTGTTGCGCATCAAAGGTGGCCCAACTCGTTACTGACAGGTGGTCATAATGTTTTGGCTCTTGAGTGTAATTGTAACAGTTAGTTATTTGTAGTATTTAACGTCTGGTACCCATAAGGGCCAGAACTCTGTCGCTTACTGTGTATTTTTAGTTCAGAGTCTAATCATGCTTACACATTTGTCCCCCACTCAAAAAAAGCCACAACTTCAAATCGTTGGTACAAACTCCAAAGCATTGAGAAGAGAGAACGAGGGGTAAGCTTGGGTGACATAGCACGCATGTAATCGATCTATATCAACGATTTGCACTCTCCTCCAAAACGAGAATATGATTAATGAGTATGATGTTTCGAAGGATGTCACGAGAATTTCAATGTGACTGCCACTTGTTCACGATAGTGCTGAAAGATTGCTTCTTATATGGACCAACAAGAAGAAAATGCAAAACGGTACATAACATAAAACATAATTTGTTCGAAGGCGAAACTGATTTTTGCCGACCTTATTAAGAAGACGCAGAATCTTCAACGGAAGAAGATGTAGCATTCCAAACAAGACATGGTTGCTTGAAACGTTTAGGAGAAGCAGCAGCATCCACAGTAAAGGGGCACGGAAAAGCAGAAAGCTGAGAAATAAAGGCCGTCAGAAACCTTCATCGGAACTTGTGTTATTTGCTGCAGCGGGTTTTTAATTGTATAGTCTAGAAAGCAGAGGAGAAGACATTGCCGAGTCACAAGGCAGTGAAAGACCGTCTCACGCTGTTGTTTTGTCAAAATGCAAGAGGCGATTTTTTAGAAAACCATAAGAACAATTTTTCTGCTTAAAAAATACCGAAAGTCACACACATTAAGCTAATATAACACCGATTATGTGTTCCCATACAAGACAGTTCATGAGCACAAATAGTCCTTATTGAAAAGATTAGAACACTTAACACAGCGGCGGCTGATCCTGTTCCTATGTTGAGGATGTCTTTAGGGTTTTGCTCGGTTAGGAATTTTCTTTCTATCCAGGAAGGTGTGGGTTCACTTACTCCTACCTGTTCTGCTAGCCTGAATCGCGGAGTGGAGAAAATTGATCCCCGTCTCTGCTTCTCCTACACAATCTTCGATGAAGGATTTTGTTGAAAAGGGCGTCTTTTGGGGATACCTCGTCTTCTATACTACCGCTGGCTTGAGCTAGTCCTTCGCTTTTGTAATCTCTACTAGGCTAAACAGGGAGATTTCGAAATGGGTTGAGCCACTCTTTTGGCTTTTTACATTTACCACTGCATGAGCGTTTTCTGTCAGTTCTCTTTAATAGCTCAACACAATGCCATTCTTGTTGAAAGACTGTCCCAGAAATGGGGGATTCCGACAGGAATTCAACCGCCATCCCATGGTTTTCTCCTATCGCCGCTCGTGGTTTTTCCAACTTCTTTCTTCTCTTCGAAATGGGGTCTCTTCGGGAACTTTATTTCCAAAATTTTCTATTTTTTCTTCCGCTACTACATGACCGTCGTTGTCCGGTCCCCTCTCTTCGTCGAAACGGAGGTATTTATTCGTTGTTGGAACGTCGTCATGCCCCAAAATGATAATGAGCCTCATTTCGTGGTCATTTCTCAAGTCAAAGGGAATATTTCTTTTCCATATAAGACAAAACACTCATTGTTCTCGAAGGTTCTTTATTCATTAGATCGGAAGCGCACATTTGACATCTCCAAAAGAGGAAAATATTTAAAATCATTCATTCTAATTCCCCCTCACGTCTATAATCTCATGTATTCTTTTCTTTACTTTCATAGAATCGAGCCCTAGATTTCCAGTCTTGTTATTTAAAGTTCAAGAGATTAATATAAGTATTATTTGTTTTACAAATTTATACAAATAGTTAGAACCAGTTCTTCCAAATAAAAATTTAAATAAATAAGAAATTATAAATATTCTAATAATTATTTATCGCTAAAATGACACAATAAATGCATCTACTATGTTCCGCCTAACAGCAATATTTTGGTAAAGCTGGACTGAATCCTAATGAAACTGCAGTCTGAGATAATGTTTTGCTTATTTGTATAAAATATAGCATTTTACTACTTCATTTCTTTCCTATAGTGTACTTTCTTACAAAGAAGAATGATTTTTTAAAAATAAAATAACGTATCGGAAGATTATTTCTTAATTAATAAGGGAATCTCAAAATGATTACATCATTTTATACATTTTTAACGAACGTTCATGATAAGAGTTTTAGTTAATTGTTGTTTACGGAGTTCAGAATAAAAATATTAAGACCAATTAGTTACAGGCCAAGTTTTCCATTTTTAGCTTTGCACTCAGTTTCATAACTTGGATATATAATTGCTTTACACAAATCAAAACAGGAAGAAATAACCTCTGTTTAAGCCTCTTTCATATATATATATGGAAGTAGAAGATCAAATTATTTGAATTTTAGCAGAATGCTTAGATATTCTAGTTAGATTTTTAGGTATGCCTTTCTTCTTCTCACTTACTCTAGGTATATTTTTTGCTGGTGGAAATGAAATCACCTTCTAACTTTTAAAAATTTGTAGAAATCTGACTGTCCAGTTCTAGAAAAAGCAGATAACAAGGTGAAAAAAAAAATATTGAATAAGATTAAATAGGATTTTTAATAATTAAATAATTTAGAAATTTTAGGAAAAGATGCTTTTATAAAAAGAAAAGAAAATAACCAAAAAGGCCTGGAAGATTTCAAATTTTACATTACGCCCAAAGGGGCGTTTTCTCAACGTTTATGAAAACCCGCAACAATTAAACTGGCAATTGTTAATAAAGTATAAATGTTTCGCCGCTGTTATTGGAGTAGGGACTAAGGGGGAAGTACTTAATGTGTCGAAAAATATCAACACACATTCCGTATGAAAAGTAACTAATGAAATAGCAAATTATTTTGATAAATTTTTGTTATTATTCTTTCCTCTGGCGTAGTTTTGTAACATCGCAAAGGATGTGTCCTAATTTTATATGCAACAGAAGGAAGCTGGTGAAGAAAAGCCTTAACCGCTTTCTCAAAAACACTTATTTGATGGGTTACGCAATTATACGAAGTGATCGCTTAAATATTTTTTTTTTACTACGAAACGTATAGCAATGCATAGGAAGTTAAAAAAATATTAATTTCTTTTTATCGGAAAAAACGTGTTGAAAATGGCTTGAAATTATTAAAAATCAATAACTGCGTAACAGACTGAGAATAAAATTGCAACATGTGCTTGGAATGAGTTCTAAGTTAAATTACACTTTATTTCTAATGATTTATCAATAACAAGAAAATAAAGTAACATTTCATGAAAACAATTGTATGGAATTTTTAAGAGATGTTTTAAAGAGATTTTTAAGAGAGATTTAAGTTTCACTGTAATTAAGCCTTATATTTCACATTTTACAACAAAAACATGGAGTAAAATAACACATAAATGCAATTATTTCAAAGAATGCATTATAGAATCTACTTAAAATTATTTCAGAACATCAGCTAATAATATAATTAAAATGTGAAGGTTTATGTTCAGTTAGAAAAAGGAATAATGAAAAATAAACTGAAAGTAGCCTTGCTGTAAGAAACAGAAAACCTTATTTTGTTACTATATTTTAGGTAATTTATGAAAAATTCATATATTTAATTACATTCATTTAAGTGTGAATAATTTTTAAATCAATTATAATAAGAGAAAAATCATCTCTTTCTTCTACTAATTTTTGGCAGGGGCAGGGTAGTTAAGTTTCCTTAATGCTGGTAGTTCGACTCGGGTTTCATTTCAGGCACACAGGCTGGCACCATGCACCCTATTCATGCTGCATATGGGGCATTGCATGGCCCCATATGCAGCATGAATAGAGAAACGTTTTTTTGTTTTCATAGAGCCGTTAATCATTACATTAGCAAGCAATGATACCAAATTTCATACCCTAAAGAATCATGACTCTGACATCACCTCTCTCAATATTCTTAATACAACTACCATGTAAATAAATCACAGTAGCTTCAATTTTTCATGAAATGCCGTGGAGATCTATTTAAAATGATCTAAACAAGAACTGTCGCATCGAGTATAAACCTTTCGACAATTAACAAATATCTAATATTAAAATAGATTAAAATACTCTAATCTACTACTGCTTCAGAATGGGTACTACAAAGGCTTCAGAACACTCCGGAAAAACTTCCGTCGAGTTGATTTGATATTCATAAAACTGAACTGCAAATTTGTTTTCATTATTATGAAGTCCATTCTTACTACTGAAAACATAAAAACGAGTCAAAGGCTTAGGGTGAAAGTTAATTTTTGGCAAAGTATTTAAATATCTCGAAAAGAACTTACTTCTGCAATTATGGGAAATAAATAAAAACAAAGGCTACCATTTCTGAATTAGAAAGACAAATTTTTCTTCTTTATTGTAATGTGTAATGTGTGTGTAAAGTGAATACATACATTAACGAAAACAATATTTTAGGAAACAGAGGTAAATCTGAAATCTCCGCAATGCTATCCGTAAATGCAATGCGTGGACTTTCTAATATTTTGTGCGAACATTAGTTGCATAATATACCGAGATCACAGAAACACCGCGCACGATTTCTCGCGCATATGATCGAAATATCATTGCGTGTTTGTTTAATCGAATGTTCTATCTGCCTGTAGGGAGAACTTTCTAAATGAGTTAAAGGATGGTAAAATTCTTTACTTTTGCTACAATTTACCATTTTATATTCAGTTTCAATGCGAGCTGAATAATTCATATCGAAATATAGTTCAGTGATACACGACTTTGCACTTTTACTTACGTATGAACTGTAAAATTAAACACAAACAACACAAAACTAATTTTATGGATTTTCATATTCCGTTTAGCTGTATTAAGTTCCCTGAATTGGGCAAGACACTTAAAAATGCATTTCAGTATAAGATTTAGCCAGGATTTAGCCAGCTGCTATACAAAGGAAAACTTTTTAAAGTCTATATAGGTTCCCATTTTGAACATGTTTTCACCTATCTGCAATATCATGCGTTAAAACGTCTTCGAAGAATGATGATTAATTCATACAAACACGTTTCTGAGTCTTAAAAAAAACAGTTTAATTCTATAGAGTGCTTTCTGAAAAATTAGACAGAATATTAAGGAAATTAAAGAAAGATTTATGGCAATCCGCTCTATTTGCCTAAAACAGAGGGCTGTGAACCGTTGATCACAGGCTGCTGATAATTTAGGCTTTCATGAATTCAGAGAATGTTTTTCTTTTACAAAAAGTATATTTCTTTCTTCATACAGCTGTTCCAAAGAAGGATATTTTCAGAAGGACTGACAGCTCTTCTTCGGAAGCAGAGCTGACAGAATTCTAATGCGAGCCGTCCTGAAGTGTATCCTCTCACCTACAGAAGATATATGACATCTTACCTCAACAGAAAAATATTAGAACTTTGTTTCGAATATTATTTCGAGAGGAAACATTTCTATTTCTCATGTAAGTCTTCGCTTTTGATATTCGAACTTGCTTAAAAACAGGTATAGAAATGTCCTTAAAATATCCTAATGACTGCATATAGTTCTGAAGAACGCTCGGATTCATAGTTCGGTGATTCATGAACGTTTCATAGTTCTGAAGAAATGCATAACATATTTAATTATGTAAATTAGGTCATTTTAAACTGCTTGATAAAGTTATGATAGTTAATTTAAGTATATGAAGCCTGTTTTTTCAGGAAATCAAATGTTATAATTAGTCCAAAGGGGCAATTTCCCCAGAAGGAATATTAATTTTGTTTTGGCATTTTGCTTTGATTCACTAAAAGCGTTGCTAACACGCATGTTGCAAGTATATAGTGTCCGTATGCATGGAACTTGTATAGTGTCTTTATACTTAAATTACTGGAAAGACGAAAATCTTCTTAGGTAGTTTTATGGTAGCAGAAGATGGTTTGGAGTCTGGTCTCACGGCCTTTTTGCCCTTGAAACTTGGACGGAACTGTACAGAATGCAAAGGATAAATACGTGCTCAAACAATTGCGAAATTATACAGGGTGTTTATAAAGTCCCGGACCCATTTTGACGTTCAAAAACTCATAAAATAATGAAGATATAAACAAACTTATGACATTTATTGATAGAATAACTTATATATTTTTCTTTTCAGGTTTGAATATCTTTACTTTTGTAAATATCGTCTGCGCGTGTGATTAATTTCAGATAATTTCATTTTCCAGTCTAAATATCTGTACTTTTCTAAATATCGTCTGCTTATTAATTGCATTTTTCTCTGTTTTGTTTTTGGCAACTATTAATCGCCTTAATGTGAGAATATGGGGATCTGAAAACCCCCATGAATACCGTGAGGCGCAAAGTGATTCTCCAAAGGTTAATCTGTGGTGTGAACTAATACACGACCGAGTCATTGGGCCTTTCTTTTTTACAGATAAGACGGTCTCATCAGTCCTATACTTAGACGTGTTGGAAAACTTCGTATTTCCACAACTAGAAGAGCTTCAGCCACATGTCTTTTTGCAACAAGATGGTGCACCACCTGATTGGGGTACTATCGTTCGTAGTTCTTTGGATGACATTTTACAGGAAGATGGACTGCGCGAGAAGATCCAATTCTTTGGCGACACAGATCAGCTGATATAACGCCGCTGGACTTTTCCTTTCGGGATTTGTAAAGGACAACGTTTACGGGAGGAGAGTGTCGAACATTGATGACCTAAAAGCCAGAATTACAAGCGCAATAGCGTCTGTGGATGCCGACATGCTTGCCGAAACTGAATATCGACTTGATTCCCCGTGCGACGAAAGGGGCACACGTGGAAGTTCATTGACCAGGGTCATGAAACTTTTTGAGTCTATCTAACCATTTATGTTATTAATTTTAATCTATCTTTATTATTTTATGAGTTATTAAACATCAAAATGGGTCCGTGACTCTATAAACACCCTGTAGTTTCCCTTCCTTTTTTTCATGTCCTGTCTCTGTTAGATGAGGATACTTAACGGACGTGAAGTTGATAAAATTTTTTCCCCTTTCAAACGAGTAGTTTTACGGATATCTCTTTAAAACACATGATACGTATAGTTGGAAATATGAAAACATATATACACATGCTTTTGTTTATGATGCCCGATTATCCAGAAGCAGAATTCAGCTTGAATTACAACTTCTTGATATTTCTTGCAAACGGGATAATTTTAATATCATTTTAAAGAGGGTACCAAAGAGAAGGATAAAAGTGGATTTTGCAAAAAATTGTGGCTGTTTTGCTTTTCTCCATTTGTAGCCTAAATTGAGTCAAGAAGATCAAGAAACAACTCTTAAGTCGAGGTTACGATCGGTCTAACTATGCAGTCACATCTGGCTTCTACACATTCATGAAGAAAATTAACTAAATTCTCTTGATAAACAGCTAAGGATTTTTGTCTACGATTTAAAGAATTTTATAGCTATACTTTTGAAAGATATTAGATCCTATTTTCCTTTCGTAAAAGGAACTTATTAAACAAAAATATAAAACATTGTCTTGAACATTATCTTGTTGTTCACTCTGAATTAATACTTTAGTATGAGCGTGCACTGCGCGCAAAAGAAAAAAAGAAAGAGGCGGGGACAGTTCTATATCTGATGTTCTACTAGGCTAATTAAGTAATTCAAATTGCTTTTCTCATGCCTCGAAAGGGTGACTTAATATATATATTAGATTTATATACAGCATTCTTCTAACATAGGTATGCTGACAAAAAATCGAACGTTTTCTGAGATAGCATAGAATTTTTTTTTTCCATTTTCCGATTCTGAAACTAAAATAATGCCTAAGTATTAAATTTTGTAACTTTTGATAAGAAATTTATGAAGAAATTTAAAAATTTATCTTGGAGCATTTCTTTTCTGTTTTCGTCAAGAATTCACTTCGCGAACTTCTTAATTTATAGCAACCATATTTTCTTTCCTTTTTTCCATTGTCCAGGAGAGGGAAAAAAGCCAACGTTCATGTTTTCAAATAATTTTAACAAAGTGCGTAAACCACATTTTCGTTATTTTCGCTTATAATAAATACGCTGAACTTCAAAACGCCCCAAAATATAAATTCATGTATATCCTAGAAAATTTTGAATGAAAAACTCTAATTTTTGCAGGTCTGCTTAGAAATACATCTACTTTAAGATGGTGGCAAAACTTTTCTAGGTTATAGTTCAAACTTTGGTTCGAAAAATTTATAAAAATTATTCAAAAATAAGAATTTAAAAAATAAATTATCAAACACTGGCGAGTTTTATCTGAAGTGAACCTAAATTTCGAAATATGAAATGAATAATCCGATAAGTTTAATAAAGAAAGGGATATTAATAAATAATATAAAATTCAATTATCATCAATAATCATCATATCAAATATCATTCAATTATCATCATTCAATTATCATAAATCACTAATTTTTTTAAAAACACTACTCGTGCGATTTTAACAAAATTTGACACTTTGGCATAATTTGAGTTATAGAATCGAAATATGAAAAACCAATTGGCATGTAATTTCAGAAAACTCTGAATCGGTGTCAAAATACTCCTATACTAGAAGAATGCGATATATAAATCTAGTACATATCCTAAGTCGCACTTTCGAGACATGAAAAACGCAAGCAAAATTTCGTCAATATGCCCCGTAGAGCAAGAGATATAGAACTGTTTCTTTGTGTGTGCGTGTGTGTGTGTGTGCGTGCGTGCGTGCGTGCGTGCGTGTGTGTGTGTGTGTGTGTGCGTGTGTGTATGTGTGCGCGCGTGCGCGTGCGTGCGTGCGTGCATATAAATACCGTTGTTGAAATCTTCATCTTCTTACATCACCCATCCTAGCTTCCTTTTTTTTTGACTCATTGATTAAAAAATTTGTTTTATCCTTTTTCGCATATTTACGAAATCAGTGAATTATTGAATTATTATTATGTTTATTGAATGTTTAAAAAATTATCTTTTTTAAACTGCTTTATTTACCGGCTTACTTCTAGTAATCAAAGCTCGTTAATAATTTGGCTGAAGATTTTGTAAATAAAATGAAATGTCATTATCTCTCACATACTACAGAACATTGTCATATTTTTAATTATTTTCGTATAGGGCAACTGCTTGTTTTATTTTTAAAGACGCCTTTTTTTTCCTGAATGAGAAGTAAATCATTATTGGCCATTATTCTTTGCAAATCATTCGGCATTATTGTAAGTTATGTGCTTTCAAAGTATCAGTAAAACTGAATCTATTAAATGTTAAAAACTGAGTACGATTTTTCAAAATAGAAACTGTCTGTTAAAAATTTGCGTTGCAAACGTTAAATACCAACTTTCTGTAAGCTAGAGATTGCCTTTCCTTGAACTTTGCCCTTTATTTATACTAGTTTGCCAAGAAAGTAATTTCGGTTTGCACAAATAGATAGCGGTGCGTTCGTTTTGTTATTCTTCTGTCAATCTTATATTTCTTTATCATTTGAGATTTAGCAGCTGAACGTTCAATATGCTACAGAAACAAATTCCGCGTATTTTTGTTTACAACCGTTAGTATAAGGCCAGTTTTAACATGAGGTACAAAAATCTGTATTTTCGTCACATTATACTTTTTCTAATTTCATAAAGACAAGCAAGCAGCTAAAGATCACACAAAATATTTGAAGTTTCGAATGTCACCAAAAATATGTGCAGTTTCAAATGTCACAAAAAATATGTGAAGTTTAAATGTCACAAAAATATGTGCTAAACAGAACGCATGTGTAGAATTCATCTTCATACTGAATGGAAGATATTTCACAGATTAGATATAATTTTATTTCCCACTAAAACCTCGAAATTACTTTCTTGACAACTCGATTTTCTGACAGTTTGCAAACTAATAATTACTTTATTTTTTGACGCAAGTGAAGATTTTCACAGTTTCTCGAAGCCTCGTGATAGTTAAAATATTTTATGATAAAAATAATTTATGCTTTAATACGAAAAGCAAAAATGAAATTTAAGAATCATGCAAAATGGTAACAAAAGTTATTGGTTTATTTTATTCCTTTTTTCTAAAGCTCCCGAAAGATGTTGAAAATGAATAGAAATTTTTATAACTGCTGCTATTTTATTTTAAAATTCCTTTTTTACCGCACATAACACTCCTAAATAAGTTTCCTAAATAATTTACCTCCTAAAAAGGTTTTGTTTTTAACTAACATTTCTCAGAATGGAGAAAAACTTCTGATTTTGCTAGTCTTTGGTTTTATGCAAATTAGTATATATTTTCTGTATTTGGAATTCAACGGTAGTTCTTTTAATACTCTAATAGTTTCAAAAGCGATGATCCATGGTCGTTAATAAACTCATCCAGCTGAACAAGCAGAAAGAAAATCGAACGATGCAATGTTTGAAAATTTATTGGTTTGTGAAAACTTTTCATCCTTAAACAGTGCATCTTCTTTATAATTCTGTGCGATTATGAGTCATTCAGATAAAAATAGATTACACAGTGCGATAAAATTGCACTTTTAGAGCAACAACCTGTAATTTTTTATACCATTCAAATCAAGAATATCTAAAAAGTGCCTACATGAGTCACTACATGAGTGTAATTGAGTTTAAATAATTGTAGACGTTCTCATCTTGGTTTGAGAAGCAGTTCCCTTTCTTATATCGGTAAGAAATAAAATACTTATATTTAGAAAATCATTATTAGCTGCATAAATGAAAATGACTTTTTTAATTATTGAGTATTCTAATAATTTTTTTAAATAGGGAATCATGTACTATTAGAGCCAATCTTCCTTAGGGAAACAAAAGATTCGTATGAGTTTAAAATCCCCCGTGACGGGATTCTGCAGGGCTAACATTAAATTTAGAAATTTGAGCATACTAACGGAGAAGAGGTGTTTTTTATTTTTAAATCATCTTTCTCGAAAAAAACAGAAAGAAATCTTTAAGCCATTTTTCAAAACTTTTTCTCTATACAGACAGCGAAAAATATTTAACGTTTATACCATAATGTATCACATGATTAAAATTTCTGTAGTCCAAAGTATAATTTTTACTCTACCTTCTTTTCTTTCTTGTGTTAAAGTGGAATCATGAATCTATGAATAATCACTGAACAGAACGTGCAGTTCATTCGTTTCGAAAAACGTTATATACGCACTCAGTCAAAAAAAAAGATACACTTCTATATATCCCGTTTTATTAGGCCTTTTGAAGAAATTTATTTTGGTTTTTTCATGTCTCAAAAGTGCAACTTACAATATACCTTAGGTTTCTATATAGCACTGTTTTAACGTACATGTTTATTTCAATAGCATTTCTTTCAAGAAAACCCTTTGTCATCTAGGATTCGGGCCCATGTATTTAAAATCTGTGTTTTACATTAAAAGAGAAAATACCCTAAAGTACGATTAATGCGTATTTCAGTGGGCTTTTCAGAAAAGATATATTAATAAAGTTCGTTGCATTTAAAATGGAGCTAAGTAAAATAGCGAAGCTAAAATTTTACTCTCATGAGAGTAATAAAAAAATATTCAAACTCTTTATAAATTAAAAAAAAATTAATGTGTACACCACATGACTTCCTGGTACGGAATATAAAAATGCATGCATTTTTTTGCTGCATTTTATTTAAACTTATTGAATTGAATTAAATCTACTTCGTCGATAGCGCATTAACCACAATAGAATAAATGCACTAAAATTCACTATATTTATATTTATCATAGCGACACTCTGGCGCCAGTTTCACTTAACAGCGTTACATCTTATCCATTTCATAACTCAGAATGCACAAAAATTATATCATCTGACGAATTATCTAATCGTTGCCACATGTTCTATTCAAATAGTATAATAAATTTAAAAAGATGTTTCAAAGAAATTAAATAATTAAGAAAACAATTTTTTCACAGGCGATCCAGCGCCGCTTATCTAATGCCCATGCGCTACTCGTAAAGATTTCTCGTGGGTCCCAGACAGACTGACGACGGTATTTGCTGCGAAAACGAAACACTTATTTCCTTGAATTTCATTGGAGATGTACTTCTTACTCAATTAGTTCTGTTCTCATCTAGTGATAAGTCAAAAATACATAAAACCTCAAATTAACTTCATTAAAATTGAAAAATATAGAAAAAAATAAAACACCAAATACAGTTAAAACAATAAAAAATACAATTAAAATTAGAATTTCTACGCAAACAACAAGCAGTTCAGACAGCAGAAAACAAGGCAGATTTTTCCCCACTCGGCAAAAAGGCACTGAAAGGGCAGAACCCGAATTCACTATTTTGCTAAGTTTCAAATATAAACAATGTGATGTTTCACAGTTCAATATTCAAAATCCCTAACACTGATAAGCGAATAATCGCTTAAGTGTGTGAACAGAGACGTAAAACTCAAGAAGGATTAACTACCCTTTATTTCTCAAAATAAATATGACACAGTCAGCTCCTAACTTGGAGCGTACAGCAAAGCCTCCACTTGGGCTTGAACTCAAATTAATATGAAATTAAACTTATCTGAAGCTTAACTAAAAGATATAGCCGAAGCTATCAGGACTCTAAGTAGTTGGCCTCTAAATCTTAATTAAGTCCGCGAAGCTAATCAAGGGTGTCGATCAAGTACAGCAGAATCAATCAAGTACAGCCGAATGCAGCAATAGCTTAGAGAGAGAGGTAGCCAAAGGCAAATGCGCGCTAGTCAGAAACTCAGACTTTCTAACGAAGTCAGTGAAATATCGACTTAAATACTACTCTTACTCATTTGCATTAACCGCGTTTCTGAAAATACATTCTGGTAGGAAATTGTAAGCTGAAGCTAGAAGGAGTAGGAAAGATACATAAACTTAAAATAACTGTTATAAAATTAGAATAAACCTTAGAACAAGTACGGCTGCTATGGCAAACAAAAATTAGGATTACCCGCACTAAAGAACTTTTAATTGCTGATAATTCTACAACTATTGCACGCATAATAACTAGAGGCACAAAACCCGTAACCGGAATATATGAGCAACGTGATTGAATTATTTTTAAAGGAAAAAATGCGCAATTTACCAACAAATAAGAATAAAAAAAACTGAGCTCACATAGACGAATAACATAGTAAGTACATAAATATATATATTTATTTATCTACTTTTGTTGCAGCCGATTGCCACCAAAGCGAAAGGTGCACAACTAGATATTATAGCAGT
The DNA here is from genome assembly GCA_000611955.2 of Stegodyphus mimosarum. Classification (NCBI taxonomy): domain Eukaryota; kingdom Metazoa; phylum Arthropoda; class Arachnida; order Araneae; family Eresidae; genus Stegodyphus; species Stegodyphus mimosarum. The sequence goes on from KK112466.1 coordinate 1,171,196, forward strand.
CCTATATACAAAATTTTAACGTTTTGAGGCTACTCGTTTTTGAGTTATGCGAGATACATACATACATATGAACGTACCTACGTACATATGTACCTTTTGAATCCATTTTAAATAGATTTTATAATTAGTTTGGGGAAAAAGAATCTTTCATTCTGTCCTTACGACAGATGTCAAGCAAAAACATCATTAAATTGCATTCGACAGCTGTTAAAATGGATATTTTCTCTGAAATATGATACTCGGAATTTTTCGTGATTACACTACTTCCTTTACTTCGTACGGGGAAGTAAAAATAGCTTTTAATATGCAGCTAATAAATATTTATTAGTTATTATTAATTAAAATGAAAATATTGAAATTCCGGATGAATCATCTTTAATAAAATTTATTTTAAATGTTAGGTTCAAAATAACAGTTGCACTTACTTGGAGATTATAAGAAAGTGCGTAAACCACATTTGACGTTATTATAGTTTATAATAAATATGTCAAATTTCAAACTGCGCTAATATATAAATTCACATATTTGCTGATAAATGTTGAATAAAAAATTCTACTGGTTTTCATTTAGAGCTAGAAATATATGTACTTTAAAATAATTGCTAAAATTCTGTGAGTTATTTTTCAAAATATTTTTCTAAAATTTATAAATGTTACTTTACAATAAAATTGTTAATAAAATAATCATAAAAATGGGTAATTCGTATCTGAGCTGAGACTAAATTTTAAATTCTTAAGGAAGAAATCAAGTAAAAATAATAAGAAATGAGATGTTATTAAATATATACTAAATTGGATTAACATTAAGGAAATAACATTTCGAGACCTGAGTTTTTTAAAAACTCCCTGGTCGAATTTTATGAAACTTGGCATTGTGTCATAATTTGAGGCATAGGACGAAAATAACAAAAAAAAATCATCAAAATGCCGTTTGAGAAAACGTCCGATTTTATATCAAAATACCTGTGTCAGAAGAATGAGATATATGAATGCAATATATATCATAAGTCACACTTTCGAAACATGGAAAATTCAAGTTGAATTTTATTAGTCGGTCCTATAGAACGATAGATAACTGTACGTATAGCCCAGAAGGGCTATTAGCCCATGCTCCATTTTGCGACGTATCATTAAAAGAGTTGAAACAATTTTCAAATTGTTGCCACCCAATATTACATTGCCTTGTGTCATATTTAGAGAAATTAAATAATGAAAAATCTTCAGTATGTGTGTATGTTTCTCGCATTGTGAGAAACCAACGGTACCTAGAGCTATCAAATTTTGAAAAACATATTCCTCGCCCCGAATATGAACCTCTGGAACCCCGAATTTTGAAAACCGAATTTGTTTTATTATCTATTTCACATTTTGAAAAATGTTAGCGAATTTTTGGTTAACAAACTCAACAATTTTAAACGAAGCTGTGACAACACCGTACGGAACAAAATATTTTTGTCTCCTGCGCGCGAGAATTTCTAATAGAAATTTTAAAGAAATATTGATTTTAAATATTTTTCGGCCAGAGGAACGTTAACAAAAATGTTCGCGGAACGTATACATGTGTGTAAATAATAATAATAAAAAATTATAATAATAAAAACCGTAGCCTTTAGACGTAATATAAAATCTGAAAAGTTTCTGATTTTTTATTTTTTATCATTTATTTATTTATTACTTTTTTATTTTGTTTTTTGACTCTATATAAAATGGTACAGTTTGATCTAAACACGAACTTTAGATTTCATTCCCTAGTATTAATAGTTAACAAGCCATTAATAATTACACCATTAACAAGTTGCTAAACTTTAACAAACACACTAAGACAATTCGTGTGATATTTGATTACACTGAGGAGCCAAAATGGAGTGAATTCAACTGTGATAGGGAATGCTAAAATTAGTAACACGTGGGTGTTTCTAGAAAAATCTCTGTTCCAAATAATCGAACATAGCCGCAGCCGAAATAGGATGAAATCTACAATCTTACAAAAGGGAATATATACAAGAGAAATATATTCCCATTTATATTATTTATATTATTTTTCTTCTTCTTCTTTAGCTTACATACTTTGAGACATAAGCCAAAGCAACCAGCTAAATCGATTTTAATTTTTCTATTAACATATTTGCCTGAGTGTCCTCTGAAAGTATAAGATTAAAAAATTTTCATCTGCTACCATTAGAATCATGCGGATACTGTGCGAAATTACAATTCCAAATGCAAACAAACAATTCAGGTCATGTTCACGAAACTTTTGAGTTCTTTTCTTGTGTTAAATATGATGAAGCATGCATTCATTCACAGAAAATCTGCGTTATTTTGTGGAAAGCAATTTTATGAAATTTTGAAGAAACGAGTTTTAATAGAATAAATTCCTAGACAAGCTGGCAGACCTTCTTTAAAATATATATGGCACAGGTATAAAATCTGATGTGCAACATCATATTTTGACAGCGAATTTCAGTGAACGCAGAATAATTTCTAGCGTTTCTGAGTGATTATTTGCAGTTCTGAGTACTGTTTTCGCTTAGTAAAAGTGGTTGAAATTATTGAAAGAATAGAATGGCATTTTCAGCTTCTGTTCTGCCAAACATTTGCATATTGATGGTTGGTCTCTTCGAAAAGGCTGCTGGTGCGCAACACTTCGAGGATATAAAGAGACAGTTTTCTGAAGAAATGCTTATAAAATGTGAAACAAATGTTTTCTCTACTAATGTGCCACATACGTTTGTCTGAATTCGTAATGCACTATGGCTTTTCCGGTTATAATAAATACACTTCTCTCTGACTCTGAATGGCAACACGGAAATCAGTAGAAGTGGCCTGTTTTAAGGAATGCTAAATGGCAACAGTCTGAATTTTGGAATTTGGTTTTGATTTGATTTGCTTTTGTTGCGAATGAGATATTTAACAGATTCTAGATTAGACTAATTTGTTTCGATATTCTAATAAATTCTACTTTAAACTAGATTGAATGTTGATTTAGACAGAAATATCGCTGAATCACACATGTAAATATTTAGATGCGGCATTTATATTCATTGTAAAACTCGGTTAGATACGCAGTGGCATTATTGTCTATTGAACGATGGTCTTTGCTCCAAGCGTTCCAAGCAATGGTGAATACAACTTGCTTGCAGCTCCAGCATCTGTAGTCCAATTAAGGGTATAGTTGATTTTTCCCTTTTCACACCATGAAGATTTTAACACGTTTGTCTAAACAACAAAATGTTTACTTTCACAAGAGACAAGACGGCTACCAAGAAAGGATTTAGCTTCCTTGAAACATTTAAAGATTCATCTAATTCCATCTAGAAGCTTACATATTTTACGTATTTGCCTTATTTATATAAAAGATATGTTGTATTCCATTATTTTAACGAACGGTAATTTCAAGATTAGAGCACGATCAAGCTGGACAAGAATTTTACTTTCTTGTAAGAAGTAAAAAGGAAGTATTGCAATCTCAAAAACTTTGGGTATCATATTTCAAGGAAAATATCGATTTTGACCGCTATCGAATGCAATTTAATGCTTTTTGGTGGCAATCGGCCTCACCAAAAGTATATAAATCTATGTATATATCTACTCTGTTACTCGGCTCAGTAAGCTCAGATTTTGTATTTTTATATTTTGATAAATTGTGCATTTTTTGCTTTAAAAATGATCGAATTATATTGTTCGTATTCTCCGGTTAAGATTTTTATGCCTTTAGTAAATCTGCATGCAAGATACGTAGAATTATCAACAATTAAAAAGTTGTTTAAATGCGGCTAAGTCTAATCATATTTCCCATGGCAGCCACATTTGTTTACATTTGAAACTTAGGAGAATAGTTGACTTATTGGCAATCTAGAGGAAATATGTTTCACAACAACAAGGTTAACGCCTTCTTTTATTATTCCGAATTAAACCATGCTTAATGTATTTTGGAATTTGATCGAGTAAATAAGTGTTTAAAATTTATTTCGCAATTAATAGTGTAGATATTTTGAGTTTTTAAGTATTTTTACCTTGTTGCGAAGCGAGAATTGAATTAATTGAATGAGAAATAGTGAATCGGCTGTAAAAATTCTTTCTTTTCTTTTCTTTTTTTTTTTTTTTTTTTTTTTTTTTTTTTTGTTTGTCTAATTTCTTTTATACATCGTTTTAGATTTGTTATAGTATTTGAATGGAACGTGTGGCAAAGATTAGATAATTCGTCAGATGACATATTTTTTGTGCATTCTGAGTTATAAAATGAATGAGTTGTAACGCTGATAAGTGAAACTAGTGACAGAGTGTCAAGAAAAAATGCGTATAATTTTATTTTCCGTACAAGAAAGTCATGTGGTGTACACATCAGATTTTTTTACTGTAAATTTAAAGAAAATGTTTACAGTGCTTTTGCTATGCTTACTATTCTCAGCTACAAGTATCGCCGAAAAATGGGGTTTTATGCAACTGCATTTTGGTCTTTATTATGATTTTACTTCATTTTAAGATGAAGTAATAGAGCAGTTGAATTCTTTTTTCAGTTTTCCCAAGGAGAAAATAATAAAAAATAGTTAGCATTTAATGTCCCATTAGTGTTCCACATTTATGTTTTGCTTCTTTTGTATACATTATTTAGTCAACATTTTCCCTTATCAACAGATTCTTCAATCAGTTTCTTTTCTACGTGGAATTCATATCGGATTTTTAATATCTCAAAATTTATCCCATTCTCTTTGTTAAACAGAAATTTAGTTGACTTAGTTCGATGATTAAACCAATGTTACTTGAATTAATTTTAATTTAGAACATGAGTGTAAATGCTCTTATATTCTAAGTTTCAATTTTAAAGTCCTACATAATGAAAAGCGTTGACTATGCAGCACAGTATAAATATTTTTGATGTTAAATAGAGAAATTTGAGGGAATCAAAAATATATATGCAATTAATTAAATTCTTCCAATGCCGTTCTTAGCATATGGCGAATTCCTAGCCTGAGATTAAAAAACTACATCTTGCCTTCCTAAAGATACTTAATAGTACTAAGTTCAAGCTAGATTGTCTCTGCTCTGAATAACTTTGCACTGCATGTTTTTAGAGTCTTACCTAGCATTAGTTTGACATATTTTGATACCGGAGGCAAAGCTTAGAATTCCCGCTACTAAACACTAAATAATTTTTATCATTTTGATTTAATTTCTAAGTTGTTGCAGCTCATTTGTGTGCTTTTTTTAATCTTTTACCAAATAACAATTGCCATAATTACCACATCCTCCGCAACAGAACTGCTGAACAACGGTAGTTCGACCCCGGACCACACGGCTTAACAGTTTGTGCGTATGAGTTTTTTTTCTTATGCAATGATCCGATTTGATTTTAATGAACTAGATTTATTAAAAGAAATTAAGGTGTAGCAGCTTCACTAAAATCCTTATATCTACCGCTACAAAAGCATCTTTATACTTCATATCATTTAAATTGTTGATGTCGTACAATTTAAAGTGGTATGTGGAGATTTAACATAATGCTAGCTTAAAACATGTAACATAATGTCGTAGGTCTCCGCTTCAAAAACATTTTTTCTCCGTCACGTGAAGGGCTAAAATTTGTAAACTGAATTCGGATTGATACGTTAAATGAATGTGGATTATTCTTTCTGATTACAGAAATTAAACAACATTTATTTCATTCAGAAATGTTTCTAACTCATAAATGGCTACTGAGGAAGACCTTTGAACACTGGTAACTTGACACTGTTTCGAATTCGGGCCAATTAGCCTAACAGCATAACGATTTCGTAGTTTTCTTAAAGTTGATGTTACTGTGAGCTAGTTCCCATTAGAGAATCATTCATGAAGGCCACACTCTCTTCAGGTTGATAGCCCTCGTGTACTTTGTAATAATCGATGAAATAACAAACAGCAGATCATGAGATAGACTGAAAGAGCATAAATCATTTTTCATCTATGATAAAAGCCCAATATTAGGCAACGTCTCGCATTTCGACCCTCTGTGCCAAAATCACGATTCTGCAATTTCTGCTCCTCTTTGCATGCATTCTCCGTGTTATTATTCAATATTTAAGTTAATTATAACTTGCTTACCTTTCTCATTACAATGCATCGAGAAAAAGGAAGGAACGTTTCTGAATAAATGAGAATGAAATGAATGCAGTGCAATTTAATACTAAATAGGTTTTCCATTTTAAATATGGTAAAGAATATTAAATAGGGATTAAAATGTTCTGTAATATTTATCTTTAGGCAAATTATGAGCTTCAAATTATAATATGAGGAAATTTGAAGCAGTGTCATGTTTACAACAACCACATCATAAGAATCGTATTTCATCATCTATTCAAAATCAACATGAAATCCTTTACGATTCGGTAAATATCATTATCATTATTATTATTTCAAATATTATTTGAAACGTCTTCTGCTAAAACACTGATGGCAGCTTTAAGGATGCAATTTGGTTTTAATCGCTTGCTGAACTATGTGTATAACTGAATGCACCTAAAATTCTAACTTCGTTCTGAATAAATGCACCGATTTTACATTTACAGTCGTTTCGGAAAATTCTTTTATTTGATAAATAGATAATGTCTTATGTAAACAATCTAATGCCCTAATATCATTCTAATCAAATATGTTTACTGAGTTAGTTCGCTTTGACAATAGCAACAAGAAAAGGAATTATTTTACTTATCGGCGAGGGAAATTAGGAAAAGAGATTTTAATTTTCCTTAGATAAAAAGTGCAATGTTTTTCTTTTCTCTTTTTGAATTAGTCTTGTTTTAAATCCTAAATTATTAAGAAATTTCGGTTTTAATTTTAGAAAATATTATTCAGGTTTTCAGAGGCTGATAAATCAGAATTTATGTATCACCGTCAGGATTATCAAATTCTTGCTGTTTGCTCTAATGATACGATACTTACGAATGTAGCTTAAGATTAAGATTTTAATTAAAATTAAAATTAAGATTAAAATTTTTTATGAAATCAGTTGTATTGAAATACGTTAGGACAGTCTGTCTAATACGCCTACGCAGAGGACTTTCTTAGGAAAATTGGTTCGCATTCATCATACAGATAGAGAAAGGAATGAAAAATCCCATACACGCAAACTAATAACGAGGGCAGACCTGGGCCAGTCTACCGTTATGCGACAGTGTTATCCAGTTGGTTTTGTGAACTTGAAGTAATTTGAAAATGCAACTGATATTATGATGTTTTGTAATTTTGTGTTACTGCAATTTGCTCGATCTACACTCATGTCCAAAATTATCTTTACATACCCAAAAATGATGATATTCAATGAAATATCGAATCAATGTGATCCGTATTTGCAGGGAATGTGTGAAAACCAAGCCTAATTAGCATTATCCAATCAAAAGTAATCAAACGGTTTGTGATATGCAAATCTAGGCGTTACGTCATCCAAGGGTGAATCAAGCGCTTTGCGCAAACTGAATATTTGAGTGAATTTCTGCAACACAGCGTTTGATTTCAGTGTGTAGGGAGTCAAAGCGGTTTGTTATGGCTTCGAAGTATCATTTGGAAGAATCTGTAAAGTGGCGAATTATCGGCGGTTTAGAAGCAGGGCAGTTAATCATGGAAACAGCCACATGTCTGAATATTTTAAGACAGACAGTCTCTAAGCTATGGAAACAGTTTCAAAATGATGGAAGTGTTGTAAGGAGGCCTGGACAAGGTCAGAAACGAATGGCAACTGCTTCTGAAGATCGGTATCTGGCATTAACTGCCCGTCGTAACAGAAAGGCTACTGCTCGCCAGTTAAGTTCAGAGCTTGCAGCCGCCACTGGAACTGTTGCATCGCGGCAAGCAATATACAGAAGGCTTAATGAAAAAGACTTTTATGCCAGAAAGCCAAGGGCATGTGTTTTACTGTCTTCACAGAAAAAGAGGGATCGCTTTAATTGGTGTAAAGAACATGAAAACTGGACTGAACATCAATGGTCCCATGTTCTCTTTACTGATGAGTCGCGGTTTAGTTTAACTGGTGATTCTAAACGTGTTTACATCTGGAGAGAGTCAGGAACACGAATATTTAAAATCACATTATCTCAATTAACAAGTTCTCGATTTGATTTATATGAAACGTTTGCTGTTTGGAATTTTAAAACTAAAAGCTTAATAGTGGCTGAGTAGCATAAGCCAAAAAACATTGCCAAAAAAGACAGTTTGTCGGGAACTCGGTTTTCTATTATTGCGCTGGCTAAATAAGCATTTCTTGATTTACCTCTTTTTAATTTATATGTAAGCCACTTTTGCAGTGAAAGTGTTCTAGGAAGGTACGCATTTAACTAAATCTATTCATGTTGATATTTGAAATGTAGAAACTATTCGTATAACAAAGATTATACTTTTTTACCTCTCTCAAGAATATCCAGTAATGCTAATCTACACTGAGAAAAAAAAGGACAGTTCTATATCTTGCGTTTTACTGGGCAGATTGACAAAATTGAAATTGCGTTTTTTATATCTCGAAAGCACGACTTATTATGAATATTATATATAGCAATTGTTCTAATATCGGTATTTTGACCCCAAAACAGACTTTTTCTGAAATGGCATGCTAATATTTTCCCATATTTCGATTCTACGACTCAAATTATAATTAAACATTAAATTTTGTAATGTTTGTTGAGAAATTTATGAGGAAATTTAAAAAATTATCTTGGCGCATTTTTTTTCAGTTTGCGCTAAGAACAATTCACTTGGCGAACTTCTTAATACATGGCAACATATTTTCGTTTCCCTTTTTACATTGTTCAAGAACGGGAAAAAGTCACATCGTTCCTACTTTCAAATAACTTTAACAAAGTGCTTAAAATATGTTTGATGTTAGTATCGCTTTCAACAAGTATGCCAAATTTCAAAACACGTCAGTACATAAATTAATGTATATCTTCCGAAATTTTGAATAAAATCTCTAATATTTTGCAGGTATGCTTAGAAATGCATCTACTTTAAGATGATGGTAAAAATTGCACATATTATAACACAAAACGTTTTTCAAAAAATTTATAAAAATTATTTCAAAATACAAATTTTAAAAATAAATCATAAAAAAGCGAGGATTTATTTGGAATAAATCTAAATTTCGAAATGTGAAAGGAAGAATTAAGTAAGTTTAATGAAAAAAATCTGATGTGTACACTACATGAGTTTCCTTGTACGGAATATTAAATCATACGCATTTTGCGTTTCATTTATATTGGACTGAATTAAATCTACTTCATCGATAGCGAATAAACCACAACAGAATAAATGCACTCCTTAAAATTTCCTATATTTCTTTACCACAGAGACACTTTATTCAAATACTATAATAAATCTAAAACGATGTGTAAAAGAAGTTAAACAAACAAAATAAACAGTTTTTCACAGACGATTTAGTATTTCTCATTCAATTAATTCAGTTCTCACTTCGCGACAAGGCAAAATACATAAAAACTCAAAATATCTACATTAAAAATACGAAGTAAATCTTAAACACATGTTTCCTCGAATAAAGTCCAGAATGGATTAAGGCTGATTTAATTCGCAATAGTGATAGAAGGCGTTATTTTTGTTGTTGCGAAACTTAGTTTCTCTAGATTGGCAATAAACCCAATATTCTTCTAAGTTTCAAATGTAAACAAATATGTCCTCCATGAAAAAAATTATTATGCTTAGCCTCACTTAAACAACTTTTAAATTCTTGATAATTCTACAAATCTTGCACGCCGATTTACTAAAAACGTAAAAACCTTAACCGGAAGATAAAAACAACATAATTCAATCATTTTTAAAGCAAAAAATGCGCAATTTACGCATTATGCGCATATAATAATAAATAAAACTGAGCTCAATGAGCCGAGTAACAGAGTGGATATATATATATATATATATATACATAAATTTATATACTTTTGGTGCGGCCGATTGCAACCAAAATAGAACGTGCACATCTACATGTTATTGAGTCCTTTATACAAAATTTTAACGTTATGAGGCTACTCGTTTTTAAGTGACTCGAGATACATACATACATACGTACGTACGCAAAGGCGCCACGAAAAAATCTCTTCAGAATCTATATTTTAAATCAGTTGTATAATTTTTTTAGGGAGGGGGTTATTCTGGCCTTATGTTCAGATATTACGCAAAAACATTGTTAAATTGCATTCGATAGTGATCAAAACAGATATTTTTGTTCAAATATGATATTCCTTTTTACTTCGTACAAGGAAATATAAATGAGATATTAACAAACATATAACATATTCAATTAACATTGCGAAGCTAATTTTTTAAAAACTGCTCATGCGATTTTTACAAAACTTGTTACTTTGGCATAATTTGAGTCGTAGAATCGATGTATGGAAAACATTTTGTATGTTTGGATGTATGGAAAACATTGTGATTTCAGAAATAGTCCGATTTTGCGTCAAAATACCTATATTAGAGCAATGCTATACATAAATACAATACCTATCATAAGTCGAGCTTCCGAGCCATGAAAAACGCAAGCTGCATTTTGGGGGAATCGGCCCAGGAGAACGGGAGGTATAGAGCTTTTTTTCCAGTGTATAGTGAAATTCATCAATTTAAGTTGCAGAGTCAGTAGGTTATTTTGAAGCAGGAGACGTCAAAAATGTGGAATGCCTGCGCGGGAGCCATGGACCTCTCGAATACGCGTCCAGTGTGCTTTCAATTACACCACGAAGGTACACGGAAAGTAGGGGAAATACTCTATATGCTCCCTCCTTTAAAGGTGACTGCGGATTAGTGGTCCTAATCACCAAATACTTTTGGTTACGAATTATTGTCCACTACCTTTTGTTTCGGGCACCACTGTAGAGACATTAGGTTATTTTGAAGCCGGAAATATGAAAATACATGCAATGTTTTCGCGGGGACTCTAACTCTGGAATTATCGTACAAGCTTCGAATATGCTTACAACTACACCACGAAGGCATGCGGAAAGAAGAGAGAAAATAGTTTATGCGATTTAAAAATAAATTACAGAAAAAGATATCTATTTCTATTTCAGTTTATGAATTATTTGCATACTAATATGTGAGTTCATTTATTTTCTGAACTAACACTCGAGATTAGTTAAACAGATTGCTGTTTATTTAGTGGCTACTTAGTATGGAAAGAAAGACTTCTTCTCTTCTGTTCTCACTTCTCTGTCATTCACAGCTGTTCCTTCGCAATGCAACACGTCGATGTTTCAAAGTTTTTTGCTTTATCAAAGTTGATGGCTTAAAATGATTAATATATAATTTTAAGAACGTCCGTTCCGAGGTATACCTCTGTAACTGGCGCAAAGCATTTATTTTCTTTGTTTAAAATTTTATCTTTGCAGTACTCTTAGCAATTAAAAAAAGACAGTCCATTTCACTCGTAAACGTTATAGTTGGTTATCTAAGATTCTTAATTTTTTTGCCATTTACAGAGAACATATGAATGCACTATTCTTCTTGTCAGTGTATTTTTATAAATAAAATACTCTTTTTCAATTTCTAAGTTTTATCATGATTTTTATTTATTTTTTATTATGTGCATGTTATCGAACATAAAAGCCAGAATCACTAGACCGAGTTATTTAAATACTTATGTTTTTGAAAATGCTGAAAAGTGATCGAAGGTTTTATATTACATCAAAGGGCATTATTGTCAGTACATATGTTACAAAACAGAACTCGAAACCTTATCCATTCATTCTCGCTCTATGTGTTAGTCGCGAAATGGTTGCTTCAGTCCCTTAGCATAAGATACTGAAAATCACAACAGTTTTATCAAATCTAATGTTGTTAGAATATCTGTCTAAAATATGTCCACGACTCTATAAATCTCCAAGTTTTAAGTTAGATCTTTTCCACCTCTTTTTCTTTAGAATAACCAAAATACTTCTTCAGTGTTTTGCAATAGTTTTAGAACGGATATGCTTTTGTAATTCTGGAATTTCTCTTCCAGTAAGCTTTCTATACGAGCAAAAATAAAAGTATATTTTTATAATAAAATATTTGATCGAAATGAATGAAATATAATTTTTTTCATTTGTAAGTAATATTTATGTTTAAACAGTCGAATTCCTCTTTCTGCATTTCTCCTAATTTATATTTATGTTTGCAATCGTATTTTGTTGTGGAGAAATAATTAGTGACAGAAGATAAGCAACCTCTGTATCTAAATAATAACCGCTATGTTTTTCGAAAGATGTTGATCGTGTGACCCTAGTCAGATGACCCTAACAGCTGCATAATTCAAATAGGATGCTATTAAAATCTGTGCGCGTCTGTCTGTTTTTGTTTGTTTGCGACATCATCTTCCTCACTGTATGTTAATTGTCAGCATTTTAAATAAATAGGTGCTGTTGACATCGTTTTTGTTTCAGGTTATGATAATTGACACGATATGTTATTGACATGTTAATTCTTTATTGATGGTGAAAAAATGTTATCATATTGCATTAAATTTAAATTATGACGTCATAGGTATTAACTTTATAAAGTATATCTCCCACATTCTTAGCGTGCCTTCGTGGTGTAGTGGTCAGCACACTGAGCCGGTATTTCAGAGGTCCGTGGTTCGATTCCCGGCGAAGGCCTTGCATATTTTTCATGACTCCTGCTTCGAAATAAACCTAATGTCTCTACAGTGGGGCCCGAACTAAAAGGGTTGTGGATGATGACTCTCCACACCCAGGATTTGGCGACTAGGTCCCCTAAAACCCTAGTCGCCCTTTAAAAAGGGGAGTATATAAGGTACATCTCCCACATTCTTAGCGTGCCTTCGTGGTGTAGTGGTCAGCACACTGAGCCGGTATTTCAGAGGTCCGTGGTTCGATTCCCCGCGAAGGCCTTGCATATTTTTCATATGACTCCTGCTTCGAAATAAACCTAATGTCTCTACAACTTGAAGGGTCAAAATTTTTGTTTCCTGGTTTTGCAACAAAAAAGTATTTACGAATCGATTGTTGCTTGGAAAGAATCTATAGAGGCTAGAATAGATGAAGTAAGCATGGCGTCATAAAACGGAAGCCAAGGAATTGTTAGCAAGCTGACATCTGTTTTTATCATGTCCGTGGTAAGACTACGAAACGTACTGTAAATAAAATTACACTGCATCTGAAAGCAAATATCCACGCGCGCAGGCTCAGAAGGCTGTTCTAGGAGTATTTTGCATAAAATACCATTGAAAGATCCACTGATATACCACGTTGTACCATGTATACATTTGTGTTATAGTTACCATTTATACATTTTCATCAACATTGCGCAAAAAAAAGGGGTCAATTCTTATATGTACCATTCTACTGGGACGATAATCGAAATTCAACTTGCGTTTTTCATGTCTCGAAAGCGCTACTTAGGAAATGCATTAGATTTATAGTATACAGCATTGTTCTACTACAGGTATTTTGACAACTAATAGGACTTTTTCTGAAATAGCATACCAATTTTTGTTTTCCATATTTCGATTTTACGACTCAAATTATGCCAAACTTCCAAGCGTTCAAAAATCCACGAGTAGTTTTTAAAAAATTAACTCTCAAAATTTTAGCTCCTCCATGTTAATTCAATTTGGTATGCATTTATTAATATATCTTTTGTATTACACTTACTTGATTCCATCTTTTACAGTTCGAAATTTAGGTTCGTTCCAAGTAAAAGTCACCCACTTTTATGATTTATTTTCAAAATTTGTATTTTTAAATAATTTTTATAAATTAAAAAAACATATTTTGAATTATAACCTAGAAAAGTTTTACCATCACCTTAAAGTATATGCAATAAGCATACCTGCGAAACGTCAGAGCTTTTTGTTTAAAATTTCGGAAGATATACGTGAATTTATATGTTGGCGCGTTTTGAAATTTGGCATGTTTGTTGAAAGCGATAATAATATCTAATGTGGTTTACGCACTTTGCTAAAATTATTTGAAAGTAGGACTGATGTGACCTTTTTTTTCCCTCTCATGTACAATGTAAAAAGGGAAAGGAAAATAGGTTGCTATAAATTAAGAAGTTCGCCAAGTGAATTATTCTTGGCGCAAACTAAAAACAATAAACAGCAAGATAAATTTTTGAGTCTCTTCGTAGATTGCGCAACAAATTCTACAAAATTTAATATTTAGGCATAATTTGAGTCATAAAATCGAAATATGGAAAATTCGGCATGTGGTTTCAGAAAAAGTCCGATTTAGTGTCGAAATACCTATATTAGAACAATGCTATATGTAAATCTAATATATACCCTAAGTTTCGCTTTCGAGATATGAAAAACGCAGCTTGAATTTCGTCAATCGGCCCAGTAGAACGGGAGATATAGCACTGTCCTTTCTTTTATTTTTTTTCGCAGTGCACCTAGATTTTAATAAATTTGAAAATGTTATTTGCTTATTATTTACTATTTGATATCCTTTTATTTTACTATATACGATCTACAAAATCGTTTATGTTAAGTATTATAATTAGAACGGGATACTTCTAAATATTCACTCATGAATATATAACATGCAAACAACGTCCGCTTGTGGCAGCGGCCATGATTAGAAGTGGTGATTCACGGTTTCATTTTCATCGTATGGGACATACGGAGAAGGCTCACTTTCATCTATTCTAGTCACTATGGAAAGGATTAACTGATTTTATTCATTTTTAATGGAATGTTTTTACGCATTTTCTTTTCAGGTGTACATAGAACTTACATATTTTGTTTAGCTGCAGCCGGGCGGGTTTACCCACTAATTTTAATATGACAATGCGTGGTTGTTCTTATTTTCATAAATCTTTAGACGAATTATTTAAGTTGTTTTCTGAAAGGCCAAGGGACTATTTTTCTACTTCTTGCATGATTTTAGTACAATATTAGTTAATTCACCCCTTTTTGATTAATCATTCGTTCATTCTAATTTTATGTTACATTGATATGCTTGTTAATTATTCAAATTAATCCCAGTCATCTCTATAATATTTTTTTCATTTGCATAAAGTATATTATTGTTAAGTATAATTTAATGTAACTTTGGTCAATATTTATTTTTAACATTCATTAATATTTGAGACAAAACCGTTTTGTCGAAAAGGTAAAAAAAAAAAAAAAAAAAAAAATACGCTGTTTCCTCAAGAAGTGAAGAGATTAGTTTTCTCCGGAGATCCACTTATCAAGCTCATCCTCTTACGTTATCAGCATCAGCTGCTACTTTATTTATCGGAAAACTTATGTGGGCAGACCGCCAGTTTTCTTCTGGTTAATGTAGGTTATCTGATGGACGTTGGCCGAAATAGTCGCTTTTTTCAGATATCCATTAAAGCGTTTAGCAGCATGCAAGTAAACAGAAACACTATCTTCTGTTGTGACATATGATACATTTATGGAAGAACTTTAATGCAGTTAGCTACATTTAGATATCCTTTTGAAGTTAATGGAAATAAAATGAAATCATACATTCGGATCATATTAATCAGTAAAACATCAAATTATCAGTAATTATCAGTAAATATTAAACTATTAGTAATTATTAAATCAGTAAAGTATTAAGAATATATACTCAATCCTTTTTTTTTCCTCTTTGTTTAAACGTAATAATCTAAAAACCAGACATTACTGAATTTTATTACGGAGTTTCTTAAGCACGTCTCTGATTGTTTCGAAAGAATCTAATGCAAGTTTCTTGTGTTCAGGGAGTAAACTTGTGCTTTCCTTGAAGTAGAGAAACTGATCAGATTCCGAACGTATTACTAATGGTAAAAGACCGGAACGTTTCTGCTTAATATACGTCACCTTATTATAGTTTGCCGAAACATTTATTTTAACCAGATAATGATTAAAGCTTCCAAATACATGCAAGTAACAGACAAAATACCTTCTACCGTGACATATGATACATCAGTTACATCTTTCTGGCTGCTGCACGTGCTTAAATTTTATTTCTATTTCTTGTATGTAAATACTTAGCTGAAAAGGGTGGCAATATACATTTTTGTGACGAATGGCTTAAAACATAAAATACTGATGCTAGAAATCAATGAATTATTACCATCCAGGCTGTGTCTAGTTTGTCTTAGAAAATGCTATATTATATTGTTTATAGATTTACTAAACGAGCCGGTATATTTCTTTTTCTGGCAGTTTGATTTTTATTTTTCATATTTTTCAACGCTTACTAAATTGCTGATACAACTTTCATACAACAGCTGTAATGTTATTTACAAATAAAATATTTGTTCCAATATAAAACTGGCACATATATAAAATTATCCTCCATTTCTAAAGGGGATTATATGAACAAAATTCAAGAGGCAAAAAAGAAAGTGGATGAAGAAAGAAGTCAACATTTGCGCTTTAGATGCTTTAACTATTTAAGAAAAAAATTTGGTAAATGATCTGCATAATGAATCGTACGTGATCAATTATATTAACATATCGTGGCAAATTCTGTGTATATGTAAATAATTTTAGTGAAGTTATATGAAAATTGTAGTATTTTGAATATAATGCAACGTGAAACGTTTGAAAAGACGAAGCTGTGCCCGAATAGCGAGATTCCATGGTCAAGTCTATTTAACATTGAGTTAAATGACCCTTTCGCTGATTCCGAGAGATCGGCAAGCTGGCCATGGTGTTGGGGACTAATTTTCTCGACAAATTTGGCGTGATATTTGCAAAACTCGCCAAATTCTGCGGTCATTTCGCGACATTTTAGTCCGATCTCTATATAACTGTAATTTATACTGTAAATGAATAATTGTAATTGATCCTTGTATGTAACTGTACCAGTATAAAGCTCCCATATGTAACTTTAAAAGGATATGCTTTCCAGTAATTTTGAGAAGTGCAAGGTACTAGAGGTTTCTCGGCGCGATGGGGGGACCTAAATAAGCCCGAAGGGAGCATGACTTCTCAGTTTTTATTTCACATTAGATCTCCGTTTGAGCTTCTCTCTTTACATTCGCTTAGCATTGTGTTGTGTTTAACGCTCTTAGTATTTAAAAGTGGTATTTACTGATTGCGCTCTCTCATATTGAGAAGAACTGGACGAGTAAGGTAGAAAATTCTAGAACTGTAAAGTGTTCCTTCTATGCAAATAAATTTTAGCTATCTATTAATGGTTATCTGTGCATTCAGCCCATTACAACCGCTACAATAGCTTTGAATGTCAGTTTGTACTCCTAAGATATGCGTCTTCAAGAGGCTATTTTAAGGGAAAACATATTTTATTCAGAGCGAAAATATATCAGCTTTATATTTATTTTTATTGTTCACATATCTTTCCGCGAAGAGAAAGGAAACTTAATCACTGTTCACATATGACAAAAGAGCTACATTTTCCTAGATTTCATTACATTGTAGCTGGACATGCAAGTAAAGAAACAAAGCACAATAACATTGTTCAGTATTTCATCAACAGAAACTTCTAAATACAATGCATTCAGAACTATTGGTTTCCTTCATTTTAAATTACTGATTCATATTATGCTGTCTGCGCCATAATAACAATAGTAGTTCACTATAAAATTGTATTCTGCAAAGGACTTCTCTCGTATCAGCAAGCGTCCCATGGTCATGAAAGATTCAATGTGTTAACGTTACTGGGTTATATTTCAATAAATTACACTATTGGTGTCATGAAAAATATTGTTGCGTTTTATTTCACCGTTGAATCGCATGTGAATATTATGACAGAACTAGGGGGCAACAACAACGGGCATGAGCGTAAAGGCATAACTATACAGGATTACCCTTTACCTACATTTACATTCGAGAAATAGATAAACATATCTTTTTCGCAAGCTAAACTTAGTGAACGTTTTGCGTAAGCCGTTTGATCTTTCATAGGCTATATGTTACATTTAAGAGTTATTATTCAAGTTAAGTTTCTGAAACGATATTTATGTTTTGTAATACTGATGCTTTGCAACACATGAATGTTCAAGCAGAAATTCTGTGGTGACAGTTAAATGATGGTGACAGTTAATAAATTAATTACATAATTCATGTGTTTCTAATCCTACAAAATCCTATTTTATTTAACTAAATTTAACCTTCGAAATTCTGTAGGAATTGTCATGCATTTAAACTTGTCCTCAAAATGCTTGTTACATTTGTTTAGAACTGACGCCCACGTTGCCATTGTTGTAAGAGACCTATGAGAAAATTCATATGTGTTGTGTAGATTTTTAAGTATTATTTTACAGTGCTTATTAATTTTATTAATTTACAGTGAATAGTAAAATTTTAATGTTCGTGTTTGAGTTTTAATTTTTAAATTATACTGTTGCTAAATTATTTCTTTTGATTTGGGTAAAATTTCTTTAAGTTAGTAGAAAAGCTTGTACAGCGATAGCCTGTTTTTGCGTTCTCACGGGAGGAAAATTTTGGGGTCAAGGGTCGGCGGCCAGCTGCATTTTTCGTCCCCTTTTCTTGCGGGGGCGAACATGTGTTTTTCTCGTTCAAAGGCGATCAGCTTAGCGGCGACGATTCTTGATAGAATTATAAGGGTACAAAAAATTAGGATTTGTCTGAAGAGTCGCAACGTTAACAGATTTACTACATTGTTTTTGAGCTTGAAATTAGGGGGCTTGTCACTGTGAAAGGATAGGACTGATTTTCTTAAACTTTTGTTGGGTATTTAATGGTCTGTTTCTAGTGGTTAGAGAGGGTTATTGTTTTGTGTAACATTGTTGAGTTTTAATTTTATGGATTTTTTTAACGAATAGTAATTTTAGAGGCGGTGCACTTTTTGAGCGTCGCGAGGTTTTAAATTTGGTCGCTCCCGTGGCGGATGAAAAAAATTAGGAGAAAAATGTCATTCACCTGCAGATTACTGTGCCTTGCTCTTATCTTTAGCGAGAACATCATTGAGAAGTAGGTGGACTTTCACGTACAGATTTCTGCGGCTTGCACTTATCTTTATTGAGAACATCATCGAAATGTCGGTGGACATTCATGTTACGTTGGACCTCCTTGCATGCAGAAGGTCTGTATCCATCAGGAAGTTTTCTCCAACAGGCGAATTGACAATTTGGTGCGGCATTCATGAAGAAAGATTTTTGAACTTCTTTTACGTGCGTTTCGTAGACAAATAGGGAGACGAAATCTGGACAGGAATTTTTCTTCACCGTGAGTTGATTATTTTTTGATTTTGTATTTGATTCTATATGTGTCCTCAAACGTATTGACCTTAACTGATTTAGGATTTTGTGAAATCGATTAGTAGGAGAAAACTTCATCTTTCACTTTAACGAAAATTGATTGAAAATATTTGTATATGTAGTGTGAGTTTAAATGCTTGAGTAACCTTCTAAAATTAATAGAAATTGCAAATTGTTTCATTAAGATTTTGGTAAGATTTGGAAATATTTAAAGAATAAAAAAATTGTTTCAGACTACTTAGTATGGTTCAGCGATAATTACGAAATTTTTGTAAGGTACATAACTAATAATTTTGAATACAATATTGATCATGGTACAGATTGTCGCATGAAGAATTGTGAGTAATTTTTAGTAAATGTTTGTAGGGGATGTCTGGCCAGCTATTCTGAATGGATAATTTTTTGGAATATTAAATAAATGTTTTTATTTGATTTACTATTTTATGTTTTTCTGTGCTTTATTATCTTGTGGTCTACTGTAGGTCACCCATGTGATCCTTTCGGAAAACATGGTTAAACTTCCATTCGAACCTGGGTAGTTTATTGCTGGCGTAGGAGAAATTTAATGTTATTTATGACTATACGATCAGATTTATTAATTCAAATGAACTGATATTTTGACTTCTTAGTGTGTGAGATTTATTTCTCCCTGGTGTTTTGAACTGTTCTGTGTTTTACTTTTAGTGTTTGTGGCTATCTCTAAGGTTATATTGAAATTTATGTGTTTACAGGAAGCAAAGCGGGTTAGTTAGTTTAGTGAGAGATAGCATGTTGATGATTTTGTGTCAGTAATGCATTTTACATGACTAATAATCTTTTGATTTTAACATAACACCAGGGAGGATATTTCATTTCTTTGGACTTAAGAGTTGAGAGTTGATATGATAAAACTGTGTTGAGGATTTATGAAAATTTAATCTAGGTATTAATTATTTTATTTTCAAACATCAGACTCTATGATTTGGTTTTATGAACCCAATATATTTTTTATGAGAATTGCGTTTTTTAGTTTGTCACGGTACCAAGAGAGGTTGAGTATGCAAGATAAAATTAAAATTAATAGTAAAACCCGCATTTTTTTTTCTTTTCGTAACATATGTGATTCAAATACAGAATCTTCAAGGAACTTGCGGTAGTTTTTGAAAGTGAGAAACTCCCATATAAACACGTTGTTTCTGAAATGTAGGGCAATATTTTCACTTGCATTTAATAAAAATAAGTAATTACAAAGATTTTCATTAAACTTTCTGTTCTAATATACAAACGATAGAATGCTTATTATAGTTTACAGCATAATAAATAAAAATTTCTTTTTCGTACATATTTTGAACAGATATGCCAAATGGAAGAGAAGAAATAATGATAGAAAATTCATGGTATAAGAAATTTTCTCTATTTTACCACAAGCAGAAATTCTGGGGTAATATCTACACATTTTACTGATTTACAATTTAATGACTTGAAAATGAAAGAGCATTTAAATAATTGTAACAATGTCAATGGTAAAATATCACAGTACTAAAATACATAGTACTCCTTATATTTCAAAGGCAGGAAATTTTCAAAAGCCACACGCCTTTTTAGGTATTTGGGAAATGAGTGTTCCTAACTTTTTACTTCCTTCTATAAAGTTTTTAATTCCTTCTATGAAGCAAAAAGGAAGCATTGTAATTCGAAAAATTTCGGGTACGGTACTTCAAAGAAAATATCCATTTTGACCGGTATCGAAGGAAATTTAACGATGTGTTTGCGTGACAGCTGTAGGTAAGGACAGAATAAAGGATGCTTTCACCCACCAAAAATTATAAAACTGATTTAAACTGGATTCTGAAGAAATTATTTTGTGGCATCTGTGCGTACGTATGTATGTATGTATCTCGTATAACTCAAAAACCAGTAGTCACAGAACTTTGACATTTTGTATATAGGACTGCTATAACATCTACATGTGTACCTCCTATTTTGGTTACAATCGGCAGCACCAAAAATATATAAATATATGTATCTATATATCAACTCTGTTATTCGGCTCAGTGAGCTCAAGTTCTTTAGTCTTATATGTTTGTAAATTCTGTGTTTTTGGCTTTAAAATTATTGAATTATGTTATTCGTATCTTCCGGTTAAGGGTATTATGCCTTCAGTTAGCCTGCATGCAATAATTGTAGAATTATCAACAATTTAAAAGTTGTTTAATTGCGGCTAAGCCTAATTTTTGTTTAACATAGCAGCCGTATTGGTTTACATTTGAAAAGTAGCAGAACAGTGTTGATAATCAAGAGAAACTAAGCTTCGCAACAACAAAGATAAAGTCTTCTTTTATTATTGCGAAGTAAATTATGTTTAATCTAATCTGGAATTATCATTTAAGTTATTAAATTATCCCATATATTGACTCAGCATAGCGTTCACAACAAATTAAATCAGTTCCTAAGCACTCAGCGTCTTTTTGCCCAGTGAGATCAAACGTAAACTTTCAGTTTTGTTCTCCGAAAAATCTGCCGAATTGCTGTAATTTTAATTGTAAAATTTTTTTAATTGGTTTTAGCTGTATTTGGTGTTTTATGTTTTTCTATACCTTTCATATTTTAATATACATATTTCAAGTTTTTATGTATTTATGCCTTTTCGCGAAGTGAAAATTGAATTAATTATGTGAAAAATATATCTCTATTGAAGTTCAAGGAAATAAGTTTAAATGAAAGGCTGGAAAAAATGCCTATAATTTCATATTCTGTACAATGAAGTCAAGGGGTGTACACATCGGATTTTTTCTAAATATACACCAGCATAATTTTCCGTGAATCTTTATTAAAATATTTCAATAACATTATGGTATATATGACCTTCAGCATATACAAAGTTCATTTCTTATTACACTTATGCTACATCGCTGTGAATATTAGATGAGAGTCCGTGGATGATGTATAAATACATTTTGAAAAGGAAGTGGAAAAAAAGCAGTTTATGAAAATCCGTGCACACCATAAGCAAAGTTTTGCGATAAAGTTTGTTCTGCAAAAATGGGTGAACGCGCAATGCCTTTGGAGAGATTCGAACTTCGAACCTTCCAAATACACGTGCAGCATGCTTCCATTTACACCACGAAGACAAGCCTAAAGGAGGGAGAAAATACCTTGCAAAGGTGTTAAAGATTTAAATTTATTTTAGATATAAAATATTCCCATACTTTCATATATAATTACGAAAAGATTTGTAACACCAGTTCCGCTTGATTACTATGTTTGGTTATATCTATGAAA
>KK112466.1:1193688-1212403 GCA_000611955.2 Stegodyphus mimosarum
TCTTAATTTCACTGCCAAACTTCCTTCTCCATAATCATGCACGGAATCAAACAATAAGCCTTGTCACCTTGCGACAGTTGTTTTAGGCTTAACTAGCAATTAAGCTTAATTTAAACACTTTCTTATCTTCCACATCACTTGTATTCATTCACAGTAGAGGTTTATGCAAATTGAAGCAAATGTAAGAGAGTTTAAAAGCTAACAATGTTTGCTGCAACTCATGCTTTGCTCAGGAACGAAATACCTTACTCTTTCAGAGAGCTCTCGACGATCATTGTCAGAACGTTTCGGAAGCCGTATCGATTACAGTAATCCTTTGAAGATGGTAAATTCATCTTTATAACGATTACTGGAGTATAATATAAGTATACTTATATTAATTATATTATTAGTATAATATACGTATACTTATATTATACTTATAATTTCTTATATAGTATACTTGTAACGATTACTGAAGTGTCTTTCTCATCATAACTACATTTTGTAATTATAAATTTCAAGGTTGCTTACCTAAATTGTTAACTGCTACTGTCGAAGCGTAACTCATTCTTTATTTTACAAATTTTGGCTTTAGTTGTAACCCATCAGGAACGTAAAAGTAATCTTATTCGACTTTTAAATTTGTGCTTTAGTAAGTTGTTCGCTGTCATGGCAATAAAACACTGAGATTTGGAAAGCAATTCTGTGTCAATAAATTTTAAATGTTATTAAGAAATAAGGTTAAACAGTGTTATATCTTTTCTTTAACTTGTGTCATAAATATTCGCTCGGTTTAGAAAGTCATGCAAATAACGAACATACGAAACAGAGTATTAAAGTTGGATAAGTTGACTATCAACTCATACCTCGTCGCTTATACGATGTTGCGCAATAATCATACCACGACTACAAGTCATACTACGTTGCGCAAATGCTTATTGTGATGATGCGGATAATTTAATGCCAATCTGCATTTGTGCGAGGTGGTTCCCGTTTGGTGTTCGAGTATGGAGAGTGATTTTAAGTGATTTTTCAGAGGAAAAATTAGGTATATTTTTTGAAGAAAATTCATTGTAAGGGATACAATACTACGATGCAGGTAACCTCATTCTGAGCGTCATTGTTAGGACGTTCTGTAATTATATCTTTAGATGTACCTACCTGAGAAGATCAAGTAATATTTTGCCGGAATTTCAATCTGGCTTTATGCGAAAGTTGATTGATTTTAATTAGAGCGATAATTCGCAGATAGCAAAGAAATAACGCTATGGTAAACAGTGTTAAGTAGGCATATTTGTAAGAAATGACTAATTTTACTGAGTAGGTATTAGAAAAATATGCTTTTTAAGACTTGTTTTATAAGCGTTAAAATTAGTGGTACAGACCGAATTTGTAAATAGAAAAGACGAAAATAAAAAAGAATGTGTGTGCTGTGGACACGGTTTACTGTTCTATGTTCAACTTTACAAAATGTTAATGGTTTGCAATGCTTTATTTAAGCTGATTAAAGTATCTGAATGCACCCGTATGTTTTCCGGACATCTTCACAAGTAAAATTTGTTACTGCTTGGAGTTGTAAAAAAGGTTTTAAGTTTCGTTTTTCTTGCATGTTTACTCAGAAAATTTATACAAATTGATAAATAATAAAAATACTAACTCAGTATTTCAAAATTTTGGAAAATATCGAAAAATTCAATAATTCTTGGGTTTGAAGCTGTGGTTGGCAGCGATTTGTAAAACAGTTAGAAATGGAATCCTAAGTTCTAAAGCTTTTCTTTTGAAGCGCAGGTAAGATGCTATATTTATATATTTAATACCGTGAATATTAAGCTTCTAATAACACAATCAGCAGGCCTTTATAAGCCTTCAAAGTATGATCTAATTATACACTCACGCTTGTGAAAATTGCAACACCATGAAGGACTTACGCGAGTGAGCTGAAATTTTCAGGAAATGCAAAGTAGCGCATGATATGCAAATGATTAGAATTGCAAATCCGTAGCGCATGCGTATGCTGAGCAGCGCCCTCTGAACGGCTGATGGATCCGAATAAATAGACGGCTGTAGCGAGGCGTGTATGGTTATCGGTGGTTATCTGCTAGTGGTAAACGTTAACTCAATCTGTACTTATGCCTCGTCGACGAAAGAGAGCGAGATTTGAACAACTTACAGAGTTTGAACGAGGGAGAATCATCGGCCTTCGTGAAGCTGGATTGTCGTATCGTGCAGTAGCCTCTCGTGTGCAGCGTAACAGCAGCACAGTGATGCGCGTTTGGAAGCAGTGGACGGACGAGTGTCGGACAACTCGGAAATCCGGGAGTGGACCCCGAAATGTGACGTCAGCTCGCGATGATAGACACCTGGTCCGCATGGCGCGGACGGACCGTACAGCTTCCTCTAGACAATTGGCAGCACTGTGGTCAATAGCTACAGGTGTTTCATTGTGTGCTTCATCAATTCGTAGACGTCTGCTGCAGTGTGGACTGCGCGCACGGACTCCTTTATACAGGATCCCCCTAACGCACGACCATCGCCGCCTGCGGCTACAATGGGCCAATCAGCATAGAGACTGGCGTGCTGATTGGCAGCATGTCGTGTTTTCTGACGAATCCCGCTTTAATTTGTGGTACCATGATGGCCGCATTCGTGTCAGACGCTATGCCGGTGAACGCCACCTTCCGGAGTGCATTATCGAACGCCACAGTGGACGAACACCCGGAGTTATGGTCTGGGGCGCCATAGCATATCATAGACGATCTCAATTGCTACGAATTGTGGGCAATCTGAACAGCAACCGGTATATCCGTGAAGTTCTACAGCCCGAAGCTGTTCCCTTCCTTCAAAGCTTGCCAGGCGCTGTATTTCAACAGGACAATGCCCGCCCTCATACTGCTCGGATTGTTAAATCCTTCTTTGCAGCGCAGCAGGTACAGCTTCTTCCTTGGCCTGCGTGTTCCCCGGATATGTCGCCAATTGAACATGTGTGGGATGTCATTGGTCGGCGTCTTGCTCGTGATCCTCGTCCTGTTGCGTCTGCAGACGAACTTTGGGTACGCGTACAAACGATATGGAATGCTCTTCCTCAGTCAGACATTCAAACTTTGTTTGACTCCATGCCACGTCGTGTAGCAGCACTTATTGCGGCGCGTGGTGGCCACACAAAATACTGATTCTGATCTCTTGTTCTTGTTTGTTTGCTTTGAACATTTAATCATTTATTTGTACCACTACCACTCAACTGTGTATTAAATTGCATTCAATTATGACGATTCCTTCTTGGTGTTGCAATTTTCACAAACGTGAGTGTATGATTTATATTCTGCACACTGCTTTGATGTTAATTTTAAAATTTTATAAGATGAATGATTTGAAAAGCGTGGGTTGCCTTCTTTAGTTATTATTTACTGTTACTTTAGGTATTACATCAGCATCAGTAGCGACATCAACATTTTGGTTACTATGATTCAGAAAGGCGAAGAGGAAAAGAATCTTGAAGAAAAAAGAAGTGCAAACAGGGAAACATGTGTATGACATGGAAGCACTCTTGATCAATGATTACATATACAAGTAATGATTTCTAAAATAGGAGTAATCAAAAACAATTGCAAAAATGATAGAGAGAACATTGAGCATTCAAAGAATTTAGGCCTTTCCGTGCGCTCGACGAGTTAACATCAATATTAACACGTCAAATAATTATTTGAGACTAATGATTGGGGACTGACGACTAGAGTTAAATATTGGACAGGGCACGGCTGCGTTGGCTGGTCATTTTAATTTAAAGCATTATTCGCTTCGTTGAAGAATCGGGGACTTATTACTTTTAAGATATTTTGCAATTACAAACGCCCATCATTTATCTTATGCCCATGACTTATCTCGCAATTACAAGTTCTAAAACACTTTTCAAAAATGCACTAGATCTAACTGCATATTCGAAACGTTGATCAAATAAAATTGACTCTATTTCAGTTGCAAAAACTATTAAATTTGAAATAAATAAATTTTAATTTATGCTTTCTGCAAAAGACTAAAACTATAAAAAAACTAGAAATAACATGATATATCTTTCAACAATGAGCGGAAATAAGATCTAAAGCCCATTAATTGCTCTAATTCTCTGAGGAGTTTATTGGTAGCTAACAAATGTCCAAAGATTAACCCAAAGAGGTGGAACAAAATCTCTAATAGGGATTTGTATCTGCCTTTCTAATGAGGCGCATATTTTAAGTGGATCCATTAAAAGGGGGGGGCTAGCAACATGCTCATTACTAGAACTCTGTTCATAATTAGAAGCTTGTAGCAATGCATTTAAGGTAAATTACTGCCTCTGATAATCGGAATCCCCTAAAGATTTGTTGCATTAGGTAAGAATTTGTTTACTCAGAAGTAACCTTTCATCCTACTTAAAAGTAAAAATTAGTGTATTAGAAGTTCAGGTTAAGAGTTAAATTATACAGAGTCTTCTACAAGGGAACATGAATAATTATAAATGGAATATTTTGGCTGCTTTCCTAAGATAATTATTAGAAACAACACATACACGCTCCAATCTCAGCCTTTAATTTCTCTTACGATAATTCATATGCGCTTACAGGGTATGCATTATTAATTTGCAACTAACGTTTTGATCTGGATTGATTATTTGCTTGCATTTAGAGTAATTTATTTATTATCATTTTGACGACCTAAAATTTACTACAACGAAAAACCCTTGGGAAATCTTTGTATAAATCTTTTTAATTAACATAATGTCAATTCGTTTTTCATTAAGGCGTTAATGTTAATATAAATTTAATTATTGATTTTGTGTCGAAAATATTTACTTCTTATGTCTCAGCAAATTTTTGCACGAACGAAGATGCAACCCTTTTGATGTTGCTTATTAAAACGTAAGGACTATTCATTAAATTTCTGTTATGTTAAACCTGTTCAAACTGCAAAATGAATCTGCACATAAATTACAACAAAAAAGTGCGAAGATATGATTTATGATGGGGGAGTTATAGAGTGTATCTTAAATAGTATATATTAAATGCATTTAGAATTGGAATCCATAAGAAACATTAACTAAGATTATCACTCCAACTTAGCTTCAACAGAAAACGAACCATCTCCTCAAGAATGAAAGTTCACGGTGTAGGTACAAAACTTTAAACCAGCTCTAGTTCAAAGTAAAACATTCAGCTTTTGCCAAATGCTCGCTTTAACTATGCCGTAATTTGATTCTGCAAAGGAAATAATGTTATGAGCTTCATGAAATGTGATTAAGAAATATTGTTATACATATGAAGTAAAAGGGGTATGTTACAGTAAACTCTAGAAAGAAATGTTTCTTTTTTCTTATATGTCCTGTTCACCAATGGTATGTCGTTAAGCAACAGGCCTGTCACTTCTGAGTAAAAGAACTAGGTCTGTCTAAACGGTCTGACCATATTCACGAGGGGGCATCTTCGATGCATGAAATTCAACGGGGGGCGGAAGGATCTTCTTCTCGTGGGCCTGTTCCCTCCCTGCCTCTCGCGCTAACATACTGGATTGTGTAGGCGTCCCTGAGACAGCTGTCGGCTGAGCAGGATGATGTCAGTGATTTACTTTTGCGACAAGGTCTCTTGGACTTGGTGTAGGCTTTCTGTCCCAAGGGGATTAGCAACCACAACAAGGAATGCTGAATGCCGTGTAAAGCTTAAAATGATTCACGCTCCTGAGCTAATTTAGTTTATTGTAAAGATGCTAAACACGGAGCATGTTTAACTCCAAACTAGTTGAATGATTGGAAAAATTACTGTGTGGCCATGCTGTTGGAGAGATCTGATTTTCGTGTAATATGGTCGAATTGCAGGACATGAGAGGAAATAAAGGAAAAACTCCTTGAATAACATGCTGTAGCGAGGAAGCAACAACTTCTGTAAAATTATGAAAACGTTTGGGACAGTTTAAAGCAATGAAGTTTGATTGCTACCGCTATTCAGTTTGAAGACTCGACTTTCAATGTCATTATTAGAGCGAAGCCATAATTTTAACTCACGTTTCTTTGAATGAGACAAATATTTACTCATTTTAACCCATTATTTTAACAGCTCAATAAGCCGATAGTCACATTTTTAAGAATACAATAAACATCGCACGAAAGGAACAGCATTTCTATGATTACGGTTTCAAACGAAGTGAATTTAAAGGATAAAGAGCTGTTATAAAAATATGTTATGGAATGGCATGAAATGTAGTATCAACCGATACATTTTCTAAGAAGAATCCAGGTGTACAGTTTCGAAGTTTTGAAATATTAGAAGCAGCAGCGATTTTCTCAAAACATTCAATAGCTGTGTTTAGATAGAAAATTCAGATGCATTAACCATCTGATACTTTGAACGATAAGAGAGAAACCAATATATTTTTACATTTTTTTCAGAAAGAAAGTAAATGTCTAACGTAGTTCGGGAGGCATTTCAACAGTACATTCGTAAGGAACGCTCTCAGTTGAAACATAATGAGCGAAATGTAGGGAACCAAATATACCATTTTCATTTACTTGATGGACCTTTCGAAAATGAAAGGGAACTGCAATCAGCAATCAGCTTTATGTTCTTCTTTCCTTCAAAAGTGAAAAGTAGACTGTTTGTAAATATAAAAGTAAATCCCTCAGTCATTTGAAACTACATGTTTAAATTGATTTTCTACATTTCTGCTTCCTAGGCAATAAAAATACAGCTGAGAGTTTAACGTTTTATTTTCCTCTCCGGTGTATTATTTCCAGTTCTTACAAAGTTTCATTGGTATTTTGTGAGTGAGTACAGCTGTCAAATAAGTACTCATAGTTTCAGAACAAATTTAATAACAATTTTTAAACTGAGCTATATTATTTTTATTTTTATATCCAGTTTCTTCAGATCTTACTAGCGTTCAGTTTATGTTTGAAAAAATAGCTGTTGGAACTTTACTTAACTCACCTCAAGTGCACTAGGAATGTTTCGTAATATTTAGATGAATTCAAATAATCTAAAATTATGAAACAAATAGTTGTAATAATTTTAAAAAGAATAAAATTTCTGCATGGTTTGAATTAAATAATGCTGCCTCTATTAACTGTACTTATAGACAAAACAGGTACAGATAGTTATAGAAAGCATAAGAAGTTGCATTTAGTTTTCTAAACTGGTTTGTTAATTTTAATGTTGTTGAAACATATAGTAAGAACATAAATATATGTATTGTATTATAACATCCCTTTATAGTAAGGAAATTACCTGCTTATTACCTACCTTGCCTGTTTTATTTTTTGGCCTCCTCTGGAGTAGGCCAAAAAATAAAACAAAACTCGTCACGATATGATATATGTTTCTCTACTCTTAAAGAATAAAAATCACTTCATTACCAGTACCGACGGTTGGACAAATGCTTTTGATAATCTGCGAATGCCTCTGTCCGCCTTCGAGGTATTTGACAAGTTTTGTTTGCGATGCGTTCAAATCAGCTTGCTTCAGTTTAGTAAATTTTGAAAAGAAACAATACAAAAAATAAAGTTACAAATTAAAATTTCTTGGACTGGAATTTCAAATCGTTGAAATCGGCTACTATTCTTGATTCTATGGTCAAAAGTAAATTCTTGATGAATTCAGGAATATTAAACTGTTCAAAATTAAAAATTGTCCACGGGAATCTCAAAATAATCAGTAGTTATGTTTATTTACATATGTTTTTATTTATTTTAGCTCCCGCAAAATTTAACAGCAAAATCCAGATTATTTCAAATCTGGCATGCTGCTACATCGCAGTTTTGGAAACATAAGAACACAAAGCTAATTCAAACAAAACATCTAAAACTCAGGAATTTTTAAAATGCAGACTTTCAATGCATTTTTCAAAGATTTCAAACCTGTATAAACACCAGATTATAATTTAAAAATACGAGCTTAATTTTAAATTAATCTCATTCCTTTTTGGCAGGTAAAAAAGAGCTTATAATAACTTGGAAAAACGGAGTAAAAAAGTTTAAATACGGAAAACAATAAAAAACTGAAAAGTGAAACAGAATTTCGGAAACTTTAATCATCCATATGAATGCGATTTAATAAGTGGATCAATACTATAAGACACTGAGTTACTACAGAGAATTTGTTTAATAAAAATATCAAAGCCTCTAATAAAAACAATGTACTTCTCTGGAAAAGTTCAGGTCTGAAATTATAATTATCAAATTATCATATTATGCAGGGTGTGACAAGGATAATATTTTAGCATTTTTTACGAAATGAAAATGTTGCACGCTTTTGTATGTACTTAATAGTGGATTTTGTTAAGTTAAGTGGATTAATTCTAGAAGTTACTTCAGTTGCTACTGAAATCTATAAAAACCACAGTGCATATCTTTGCAAATTTTGTTCAGCAGTTTTTATTGAACAAACAACCACATTATGCACAGTCTATGAATTTTTGATCTGCTAATAACACATAATATTTTCGCATTTTGAACGAAATGAAAATTATGCGCGCTTATGCAATAAAGAATTAGACAAACAGAGCAAAATTATGATTTGAATTTTAACAAATCATCAATTACAGTAATTATCAAAACCTGTTCTGTTGTTGTTGTGACTTATGTCACTTCCCTGACAATAGCATCAAAACATACCCACGAAATTCAACGTGACAAGGAGTGCAAGACTGAGCCAGTCGTTGGTAAGAGCCTTCCTTGTGCATCCTACACGAGGCAGTAAGACTTCTCTCGTTTCCGCCTGAAATTTTGAAGGAGAGCATCCCAGAGGAACAGTTCCGAAGGTCTCCCACCCCTCTTTACATACCATCAACCTCTCTAGAGGACCTTCGCCTCGCAGCGTATTTAGTTTGCCGCCGCACAGACACTATTACAACCACCCATGCCTTCTGCGGGATTCGAACTCGGGCTCTTCTGTATCGCAGTAGGCTTCCTAAACCACTATACAGTCTGGACGGCGGATGATATACTTCTCCAGACAAGAGTTTAATTAAGGCACACACTATTCTGACCTTTAAAATAATGACTATTACTTTTAAATAAATAATCATATATAAAAACAAAAAAGGGAAAATTTTTGAACCAATGATTCCCAACAGATATCACTACCGCGCAGCTTAGTTATTAATCACATTTCAAATTTATCTAAATTATATAAATAATATATTTCAAGATCTGTCCATTCATTTGTGAGAAATATAGTCATTTGTGAGCAATGTGGATGAAAACTGTGCAAAGCATTTTCGTAATTCAGCGGTGAAAAAGTCAGCAAAAAATAACGGAAAATCTCTTAATTATGTGTGTTTAGGAATGCTACAGTTCATTAAAGTCTTCACCAATGCCATTTAACCCAAAGTAATACCCAAATTAATATTTTTATGGCACACACAGTTAAGTTTTAAGCATTATCTTCAAAAATTTGTTTCAGCAACCCATAGATCACTGGTGCCTTTCATTTCTACAACTGTAAAATATAAAATTAATTAAAAGGGAATTTTGTATTTATGATTTCATTTCCTTTTCTTTTTCATCATTCGAAAACAGTGATTAACTAATTAACTAAATAGCCCAAGTCAGCTTAACGTCTGTTATTTCTTATTCAGAATATAATCATAATTTAGATAAGAGCCTTATATTGCGAAGGTGATTGTTGATCTACAAAACATTAAGAAATAATACTTGGAAAGATGCTCAGTAATTACCCTAAATAGGGAATTTCCAAAATTGAATCGGGATTCGCGAAATTAGCTGGCACTTTGACAAAGGTCTTCGACGACTTATTCCTAACTTAGCAGCTCAGCAAATGCATTTAATGGCAAGAAAGTTAAATCAATTCCCCTCGAACTGGAAATCACAGTAATTATCCCTATGTTTCTTCCCTACTGAGCCAGTGGAGCCACTAATGCATGGGTTGGATGTAGAAACAGCTCTTCCTCAATACCCTGTTAATGAGCATGAACCCTCGGAAAAAGCTATTTCTGATACTTGCATTCCATAGCTTTTGCAATTAAGGGCAGACATTGATTTTGTGTCCTGAATCCAGAATCAGAAATAAAGCTCCAAGATAAGCTATAATAAGGCTTTAGGGGTAACAAGCATTTTTTTTTTCCACTTTTCATTCTAACTATTACGTTCACTCATACTCTCTTCCATTATAGACAAGATAATAACATTAAGAAGTTACTAAACTATTTACAGTTAACGGAATTAAAAACTATTAGATAGTATTTTAATACACTGAGAAAAACGTGTTATTTATACGTAATATCAACACAATATTTTCCTATTTTGAGTTAAATATACTAAGATTTTTAAATTAATACTATTATTTCTTAACTTATATTTACTCTTAAAATATATACATGTGTGCACATATTTTGCTTTGTAATATATGTCGTTCAACATCGAAAATTGTTTCACGGTGTTCCTGTCTTTTAAAATAATTTGTAATGTTTTTAACTACTTTATCTGTGCTTGCCTTCGTAAAAACATAGTTGAGCTATGTAGCGACTTATTGCTGAGTCCAAGTGTGTAAACGACAAAGTCCAGAGAAGAGTTAAACTCACTCTTTATTATCTCAAACTATAAATACAGAAGGCTCCTTTCTCAGGCTTACAGAAAAGCCTCCAGTTGGGCTTTAAATCAAAATAAGAAAGTATGAAAGTAATCTAATGCTAAACTGTACAGAACTTAGACGAAGCTATACAAAATTATTTAACATAGTTGGCCCTTAATTAAATTAATCGGCGAATATCAACAGGCACGTACAATACGGCCGACGGTAGTTAGCTTAAACAACGAAGCAGCCTGACGGCAAACAAGAGACACTAAGAACTGTTAAGTTCTTCTCCTGCAATAAGCGAAACCTTCCTTTAAATACTCTTTCTATCTCATTTATATGTAACGCGATACTAAAACTTATTATGGCAGGGAATGGTATGTGGGAAACGAGATTAGACACCAAAGCCTGTTTAAAAATTAAAATAACTTTTAGAAACTTAAAATAATACCTTACAAACTCATTAAATTAATTTTGAATTTGAAATTTCTACACTTTATGCATGAGAAATTTTTGTTGGAATAACAAGTATGCAATGTCTATCAATGAACATTATGCACTTTAAAAATGTACAAAAGCTGCACATATGTGTGTGTAATTAGATGACTTAGCGAAAGTAAGTTGCAACGGATTGGCTTTGGATAGGTTTTACTGCATAGTTAGAAATATTGATGCCTAAACCAAAAAACTTCCAGACGCGGCCGTTTGTAAATGTAATTTTATTCCATGATAATGCACATCATCACTGTGGGTACGCTACAGACCCCACAATTTTTACAGCTTACATCTTCTTAAACAGTAGACGAAATTAGAAAAGTAAGCGTGGCTAGTGGCAAGGCGACGCAGCGAAAAGCAGAAGAGATAGGGAGTTACGACATAATTACCCTTTTACACCGGATTACATTTCAGATCACATGATATATATATATATATATATCATGTCTTCTGCGAAAAGCAGAAGAGATAGGGAGTTACGACATAATTACCCTTTTATACCGGATTACATTTCAGATCACATGATATATATATATATATATAGATGACTTTTTTGTATTACCTCCTAGAAAAAGAAATGATATTAAGAAACTTAGTAAAAAATGAAATTTACTGCTATTGTAGTAAAACATTTTATTAGTATTGTAAAAAAAAAGGAAAAATTTTTTTAAGTAAAAGTAAATTAATTAAACTGGTATAAAACGGTGAGAAACGAATATGTCAATAAAAAAAGAATCAATTATTGCTATTAAACGGAAATTAATTAACTTTAAAAGGTAAGCAAACCAATTTCCAATAAATTAACAATAACTGATAGAGGCGAATGTGTTTTGCTATGTTTACTATGCAAGAACCAATAGTAAAATACAAAGCCACTGAGATACTGAGCCACATAAAGCTGATTCAAAGTACTAGTTAAGAACAATTTTGAGGAGGTCATAAAAGTAACGATTAATAAGTTACCTTATTTGATTTTAAATTAAAACCAGTCTAAACTAATTACTTAGGTAAAGCGTTAAGTATTGTTCCATAAATATTGCGAAACAGAATAAAATAGACAGAAAAGGAAATTAAACACGTGTGTGTCTGTTTGTCTATGTCTGTGTTTAAAGATATCATATGAAAAATAGAAGTTAAAATGCAATGCTTTGTCTTTTATACATTTTGAAGTGCATTAATATAAAAACAAGTCTTTAATTTACGAAAAAAGAAACAGAATGTGGTTTGATGTTGTCGAAACGTTGTACTAGTGATAAATACAATCTGTTTCCGTAATAGAAAAACGTATGCTGATGAAAATAAGAAAGTATGTATTGTCGATCGGATCATGTAAAAGCACCGAAACTGCATTTTCGATAATATTCGAAGGTAAATTCCACTTGCAAATCAGTTTACAGTTGTGCTAAATCTTGCAGCCAAACTGCAACAAGTCTCTTAAGTTATTTCGCATTTGCTAAATGATTTACAAGACTTGTTGCTGTTTGCATTGCAAAGCCTTTACATTGATATCAAATTAAGGTACTTGATTCACATGCACATAACTTAAACTGAAATTTACGATTCACAGCAGTCCAAAAATCAAACTTCTTCCGAAACAAATCTACAAACCTATTGGTCTCATTATTCTGGCGTGGTAAAAAAGAAGAACGCTTCTATGAAAGTCACATTCATGATAGTTTGGGGTCGTGACAAGTAGATTTCTTGCCCTAGCAATGTCACCATAATCTGAGTACCGGATACGGTATCATAGGAAAAGAGGTCTTCCACGAGATCTTATTTTACTTAATTAAATTTATGATTTTAAGATTCCGTTTCACATTAGGTATCCAAAGAATTACCAATACATAGTCAGTATCTCTATATGTCTTCAATTTCCTAGTACGGAATTAAGACAGCGAACCGCAAAGGACTACATATAATTTATTAGTTAATTAAGATTTGCGTATTCAAGTTAAATATATATATTTTTATGTAATCAAACTTGAGGCCAGTAAAATGCCCTCAAGTCTATTTAGTTACGTCTATTCCCTTCAGAAAGAAACTTGCTTAATAAAACACGTTTTGTTTATTTATTATTGGATTTATTTTATATTTTGCACTTTTCTAAGATTTGACTTATTAATGAAACTTTTAATTTCCTTTCTCATTGTATAATACGTTTTATATTGAAATTGTCATTTTAACTAATCCATTATTAAATTTAGTTTGTATACTCAACTAAGATTTTGTCTCATTACTTCGTAAAATGCTTTAAAAAAATTTAATTATATTACAAATGTTCCAGCAAAAATAACTGTTGCTACATCAGCGCAAGTTAAGCAATCATTTTTGGAAATTCACAAAAATTATTTTCCATATATATATAGTATTACAAAATTTATTTAAAAGCATAATTATTCAAAATATTTTCGCGCAATTTGCTGCTTAAAATTGATCAATGCAGGCAAAACAATAAGAAATTTAGAACTTTTTTTCACACAAAGACTCAAAAAGGAGCCAGACTGCTCTTCATCTATTCGGAATCTAATGCTTCTGTTCATTGTTTCGAAATTTATACTTTAATTAGTGTGTTCTCGCTTCATTTCTTCTAGATTCTACTTATATTTTCACATTTTAATTTCAATTTTTTCAATTTTAATCTTACGTCGTGTAAAAATTGCTTAACTATTTAATTAATTCAAATTCAGAATTTTCTTCAGTAGATTCAAATTTAGAATTGTAATTACTATTTTTCACTAACGAATAATTACTGGGTCCTCTAATTAAGTTTTTATTCATGTTTTTAATTACTTTTTATTTCAGTTTTAAATTCAGTGGAAAAGTAAAATTTTAGTCTCTTACTTGATTTGATATTGAATTTACTTTGCACCAGGAGGACTTAAAATTTTCGGATGAACTCGCATTAATTAAAAGCATAAGGATAGTTCATCAGCTGTTTTTGATTACACAAACGCAAGGGTTTTCAGTGGAATGGGGATTGAAATTGTGTATGATGTATCCTTCTCTTGATAACATTACATTCGATTTAATTAAATTCATCTTCTTTATTTATTTTTCTGTATTTGGTATATATTTTAAGAGGTTTATAATTTTTAGGTTTTAATTTCACATTTCCTTAATTTTTATTTTGTATATTTATAGGACATTTTAAAATTTATTAGTATTGAATTTCACATTTTTTGGAGTCTTTGTGTAAATTAGGTTCTAAATCTCTTACTTTTAGTCTCTCTCTCTCTATATATATAAATACATACTATATATATCACGAGCATAAAAAATTTCCTCCGTAACCTATTTCCACACTTCCGTAACAGATGTTTATATATATATAATGTTAATAGAAAGTAATTCTTCCTGGAGTAGCGAGAACTTGATGTATGAATTTAAAAAATAAATAATAGCTCTGAATGTAAAGCAAGGACTGGATACATCGAAGTTTAAGATAGTGTAAAATGACTAAACAATTTAAAAAATAAGTGTTGCATATCTTGTTACATCTTATAAGGGAATTTGCCGCTGTGACATAGAGCATCAGGGCAGCAACTTTTCTGCTTTGGAATTACGAAATTTACTGCAGCTTTAAGGGCGTTGTTTAGTCCGTGAATTGGTTTAATATTATTTCATTTATTCTTTATTTTAGTGCGCGTGCACACACACACTCACATATAAGCATACATCGCCCAAAATTGTCTTTACATGGATGAAATCAAAGCCTTCTCAGACACTGTAAATTACGATTTTATGAATTTGTGGGGAATAATGCATAATATCACAACACAAAAGTACAAAGTAAAAGGAATTAATAGCACTACATTTGACATAAAACTATAGTAGGAAACAACAAAAACAATACTATTATTTTACAAGAAAATTTCAGAAATCTTAGAAAAAAATAAACTTATGAGTTTAATATGGAATGTGACATCCCCTAATTTGTATACATATATCGCAATGTGTTATAATGTTGTTGAAATAAATTTCAAAAGTTAGTTGTCAGTATATTTTCTACTTTAGCGTTAATTTTAAAAGCCATAAATTAATAAAAATCAACGCATCAATTGAAGATGAGCGTAAGCAACCATTGTATTGAAACGTCATCAATCTTATTACATGCTTTATTTAATTACATGCAAAAAGAATGTTTTGATTTCAATTAATAAAGTGCTTATTAATTCGGATATGTTTAAACACCCAAAAATCAACAAAATAATTTTAAGGAATGCATATATTCTTTTGTCTAAAAAAATACAAACTGATGTTAACATACAGTTATTTGCGGAATATCTAAATAGGCTTTGCTGTCTCCATACACGAGAGATGCTGTGTTTGGCGCTAATCCTATGAAGGCGACTAATGAAATTACTGCTAAAAGGATTGACAAAAAGCAATAAAAAACAGGGCGAAAGCTCTTCTTCTTTAACGTGCGTTTAATCGATCTCTATGTCTGAAAACGTACGGCAAAAGCTGTCTTCATGTAAACGCAAATTTTCGGTGTTGTATTGAAAATTAACATCTTTATGGAGAAAGATCGAGAGAAAGGCCAGCTCATATTCAGTATGTACCTTTCTCCTTTTCTTCAAATTACAACACTCTGGAGTTTTAAAACAAATATGAATATTCTTAATTAACTGAAAAAATCCATAAAAAAGCTAATAATCAAATTCATCTATGTTTAACAATGTTTATACATCTATGTTTATGCAATTTATTTTAAATATAAAGAAGTGAAATAAAAACGTAAGAAGAAATATGGAAAATATCCGGAAGCTTGAAAACTTAAATATTCGTTTATGTCCATTAGTTGCACGCAAGGGAGCATAAAACGTTTGATGAAGGAATGGAAGTCTCATTTAAATGTGTTTTCGTGTAAATGTGTGAGGGTATGCCGTCGAGACCACCACGATGCACGCTTATTTTCAGGTCACATATGGTACAGAGGGCAGTTACACTCTCAAAGACTAACTCCCGAAGTTGTTCATGTAAATATTTACTTCTTATAGCATTGCCAGTAACTCTAAAAATAAAAAGATACTCTTACTTGTTTAATTTAAATGTATTATGCTATTCTAAATAAATACTGAACTTCAGTCTCCTGGAATAGGAGTCCAGAAATTTTGAATTTTTGCTCATGCAACTACTTCACTTATTGGATTTTGAAGTGCAAAATTTTAGATTATTCCTTTACAGTTCTCAGACAGTATTTAAATACTGGTATCTTAAGCTATGTAAATATCGATAATAACAAAATTGTTTAAGAAAGTTAGATAGAAGGATTTGATATTTTTTATGAAATTTAGAGATTGTAAAGTCTACAGTGTTTGAGGAACATAAAATTTTAAAAAGGATTTCTGAAGAATTTTCTTTTAGCCTTGTGAAGCTAAACAGAGCTCAGAAGAAGGGTGTATAGGACCCTTTCATTCAAGCATAAAATTAACAAATGGCTCAACTTGGGTTACAGGAAGCCGACACTTCTGGCTTAACAAAAATAATAATTTCTAGGTACGGTGGATTAGCCTAACGGCTCACAGAATACTTCAACATGCAGAAAGAGCTCTGGTCTGAAGTAACTGACGAGACAAACCATCACAACACAACGTGGCCCAGAATAGGCAGCCAAGCTCTAAAACTAACTTCCGAAATTCTTGCTTAAAGAACACTTCATTCTACCTTAATCTGAATAAACTCTCTATCTCATTTACATTCTGGTGTGAAAGGCGTGGGTGGAAAGAGAGTGATCGGAAAGGCTTTTCAACTTAAAATGAATTATTAATTAAAAATAAACAGATGCACCTCACAAGATAATTCTGGAAAAGTTAATGTTAGTCTGAAAAAAAAGAATGCTTAATGATCTTTAAGCGATCCACTTATGAAGAAATTCGAAGATAATCTTTCAAATTGTGTTCAGAGGTAAAAAGCTTAATGGCAAAAACGGTATCTGATAGTAGAAACTGGATAGCTTTTGTATTACATGACCTAAACAACCGAGTTGTCAGAACGAAGCTGTGATTAAACTAAACGTATTAAAGATTAAAGATTTGCCTAAAAGCAAGTAATGATTTCTGAGAAGATAGGACGAAACGGTGCGACCGAAATTTAGCGTATGTGACTTAGAAAAAACATAAAAGAAACTTAATTTTAATTTTGAATATGGTTGATGATCTGTTTTAATGTGGTCATGTATACCAGCGACTTGTGTTACAAAGCTTCAAGGTTTTAACAAAAATATAGACATAACGATTTATTTAATCCTTTCTATACCATATTTGAATGCTTCGACATGGTAATAAAGTGAAGCATTCAACAGAATTTGTTAGAACGTAAGTTAGAATAAGTTAGAATTTGTTAGAATGTAAATTGTCACAAAAGCTTAAAGTAAACCGCAGTCCATAAACTTCAAGCGCGTTGAGAACTCGTGATCACACAGCGATAATGAATGTGAAAACAGGAAGCAGCTTAGACAGATTTAACATATTTTGTTATGCAAGTGTCGTGGATAAAAATGTCAGGAGGTATAGCAATACGAATATTGTTGTCAATGTTAAACAACTCAGAGAGATTATCAAATATGATACTTACAATAAAATATTAATACCTTGGATTGCAATAATAATGTTTATTTATTATTTTAAGCCAAACATTTTACAGACCTATTTTTCATGACATTTTAAGCTAACAACTTTGGATAAAATTACAGCCGGATCTCAAATTTTAGGTGTTTGGCACAAAGTTAACAAATTCGGCGTAAATTTACATATTTACGATAACATTAGCACATAAGACGTATAATTTAAAATTGTATTAAGGTATTTGATTACTTTATTCACTGAATCACGCTTTTATCATAAATTTATTGGTGTACAAAATGCTTTAAATGACGCTGGGAGTAAAAATTCTTGTTTAATAATATTTTGTTATTCATAAAATACGACACTGTTAGTAATTACTTCTCAATATTACTTCTCAATATAATTACTAATTACTTCTCAATATAAGAGATCAATATTATACTTGGTAGGATCTTTACATAAAAGAAAAACCCGAAGAATTCAATTATTTTAAGAGAGAAAATTATCTTGCTGATCTAAGGATGCAGGTATGCAGAAAGATGAAAACATTCATCTGTATGTAAGCGATTAAATAGAGTCAAAATTT
Source organism: Stegodyphus mimosarum (assembly GCA_000611955.2). Taxonomy (NCBI): domain Eukaryota; kingdom Metazoa; phylum Arthropoda; class Arachnida; order Araneae; family Eresidae; genus Stegodyphus; species Stegodyphus mimosarum. The sequence continues at coordinate 1,211,871 of KK112466.1, forward strand.
TCGATTTTAAGTTTTAAGTTATATTTTCAGACTTTTAAAGACTTATATATGTTATTTTTCTCCAATACAAAATGATTTATGATAGGAACGAAAAATGTAAATTAATAAAGTTGTAGAGACATTAGGAATATTTGGAGCATCAGACATGAAAAATGAGCAACGCCTTCGCCGGGAATCGAACCACGGACCTCTCGGCTACGCGTCGAGCATGCAGACCACTACACCACGAAGGCATGCGAAGAAGGCGGGAGAAATACCTTATATACTCCCCCTTTTAAAGGGCGACTGGGGTTTTGGGGACCCAATCGCCAAATCGCGGTGGTGGAAAATCATCATCCACCACCTTTTTAGTTTGGGCGCCAGTGTAGAGACATTAGGAATTTTTGGAGCATCAGACATGAAAAATGAGCAACGCCTTCGCCGGGAATCGAACCATGGACCTCTCGGTTACGCGTCGAGCATGCAGACCACTACACCACGAATGCATGCGAAGAAGGCGGGAGAAATACCTTATAAAGTAATAAATAAAACAA
>KK112466.1:1212449-1226168 GCA_000611955.2 Stegodyphus mimosarum
TATGTGCGTACGATGTGAGCATCTTAGAAAGGAAAGTATAAGCGGCGCAGAGTTGTTTGCATGGCAGAATTCAGGAAAAGGAAAGAATGACGTATTTGCTTGCAAAGAGTATTTATACCAAGTAGGTGCATAAGAACAGCTAAACTGCTATTGGTTAATTTCAGGTTGCTATGTAACGTGGAAAGATCTCGAATTTGGGAGAACAGATGAACTTTGTATGTTTGCACTCAGAGCATACATATATATATATATATATATAGTGCAAACATACCAACTTAAAGAAAAAGAGTTATTAACCACAAAATATAGTAAATGAAATCTTTAAAAATGGAACAAGATTGTGGAGAATTCCACACTCATTTTATAGTAAAAAGATGCTCGTTCGACAGTGAAAGTCACGCAGTACAATTGCTAGCTATTTAATATAAAAATCCAGAGGAATCAGAAGAACAGCACATATTAGAAGCAATAAAAGAAAATTATAAAATGAGTAATCAACTTTACATCAACTTCCATTGCGAAATGTAAACATTGTTTCAAAACGAAATGCATATTTTTGATAATTGAAAACAAGAGTTCGCTTTAATGCAAAACTCAAATTAAGCATTTAAAATTTCTTTCATGTATAAAATTTAATTAATGGATATTTCCCTTTAACGAGGACTTCGATTTGAAGATAATTGTCACAATTATTAAATCATAATTTGACAGCATGTAGAGACATTAGGTTATTTCGAAGCAGGAGACATGAAAAATGAGCAACGCCTTCGCCGGGAATCGAACCACGGACCTCTGAAATACCGGCTCAGTGTGCTGACCACTACACCACGAAGGCACGCTAAGAATGTGGGAGATATACCTTATATACTCCCCTTTTTAAAGGGCGACTAGGGTTTTAGGGGACCTAGTCGCCAAATCCTGGGTCTGGAGAGTCATCATCCACAACCCTTTTAGTTCGGGCGCCAGTGTAGAGACATTAGGCATTTTTGGAAGCAGGCACCATGAAAAATATGCATTGCCTTCGCCGGGGATCGAACCACGGACCTCTGAAATACCGGCTCAGTGTGCTGACCATTACACCACGAAGGCACGCTAAGAATGTGGAAGATATACCTTATAAGCATATATGTATATATCCAAATAAAACTACTTAAGTGCTTATTAAAATCTATATACACACGATACGGGAAAATCGGGATATTTAATATCGTTTCCATTGAAGTATATTTAAAAAGATACACTTTGATTCGATGCAAGGAAAGCATTTATATAAAGTTTCGTAATTTGTCAATTTCGTATTCATTTACGGGCAACAGCAGTTTCAAAGATACACATTTTGATTCTGAAGCATTTTTTTCCATTTTTAAGGAAAAAGCGTTTATGAATTACAAATTCATTAAATAGTTTTCATTTAATATTATTATATATAGTAGTAATGAAATTTTATAAATTACATCAAATTCACTAAATAGCTATAACTCAGTGTTTTGAATAAATGCGGGTGTAGTTTTTTTATTTATTTACACTAAGCTCAAGGAGAAACTAGAAACAAAATAAAACAGACCATTAAATTTAGCGTTAATTTAGATACTTTGTTAACAAAAAGGAATCAGGTAGAATCAATCTGGATGGTTTCAAAAATAAGGCAAAAGATCATGAAGGTATATAAGACTAGGCTTTTTAGTCGTCGACTGTAAGCTTGCGTGCTATCGGCATTTTATATAAATAATACCGAAAATACAATTTAAGAGATGTTTACTTTGGAAAGATTAATTAGTTACAAGTACGTTGCTGCTCAGTAAATAAAAAAAGAAAACATTAAGGACATTGCAAATTAAATCTGAAACGTTATCTTAAAAATAAAGTAGGAAATAAAAATATTATATATCACATGGCTTTAATTAAATACAAAGGACAATATCATAATGTAATAAACAAGTCTTGGCATTGTTTCAAATAGTAACAGAAATCTAATATTAATTTTAAATCATACCTAAAACATAAAGCCCAGCTGCTTACTACAACCTCATGAAGTTTTTACATTTCCTGTTTACATCACAAGATATTTCTCGCACCTTCTTCCCATGCCTTCGCTGTGTAATGGTCAAGCATACTCGGTGCGTATTCGGGAGGTCTGTAGTTCAAGTCTCGGCGAGGGCACTGCTTTATTTTCACGTCTCTCAGCATCAAAAAAATCATAATGTCTCTACAGTGGCGTCCGAAGTAAAAAAGGTGGTGGATGATGATTCTCCATCACCACGATTTCGCGATGGGGATCCCCTAAGCCCCAGTCGTGCTTTAAAAGGGGGAGTATATAATGTATTTCTCCCACCTTCTTAGGATGACTTCGTTGTGTAGTGGTCAACACGCTCTGCACGTATTCGAGAGGTCCGTGGTTCGAGTCTCGGCGAAGGCATTGCTCATTTTTTATGTCTTCCGTATCAAAATAACCTAATGTCTTTAGAATATAACTATATTACATACGTCTCTTTTCATACATCACAATCTGACCTACGTTTAGACTGAATACTCTACAAAATTAACATTAGAAGTTGCGGCTGCATTAAGTGAAGAAATATGGAAGAAAAAAAATTTAATATACTGAGCCCTTTTAATCAGTGCGACTAAATACGACCAAGCGATGAGCGAATAAAATGAAAATAATATTTTTACTTCCTGTTCTTTTGCTTTGCATATTGTGAAGTAAGTGAACAAATACCAAGATTCCAAAAAGAAATGCAATGACATCTTTGAAACCTGCTGTTCTCTTTTGGAAATCTCATGCCTCATTTTGGAAATCCCATACCCAAGAATAAATGCAGTGGCGAAAGAAAAATAACCCCTATATATTGAGAAATCATCACCATTTATAACCAGGAGCCATCGGTGGCAACTCCTTCGCGCGATAAGTTTCATCCATCAAATACATCTGAAAATTCGACCCTTTCGCATGGTAGGAGGAACTTAGAATCACTTCTTTCGTTGCATCATCCACACCCAAGCCATTTTTCAACACCAAATGCACACCGCAGAAAGACAATAAAGTTTTGGAATGCCTGCAGACGAATTTCACCACGAAGACGAAGCGATAGAACACTAAGTTAAGTCATTTTCTTGGAATAGTTTTGTGAAGCTTTTCCTATTTCGGTCTCATCCCTCTTTTCTCGCTCCTCTTCTCTCTTAAATTTAGAATTCTTGGTAAATGAGATTTCTTTCTTCATTAGTTTCCGTCTATTCAGGTTCTAGCTAATATTTTCATTGTATGTGCACTTGTGTGCACTGAAGTTTGCCTTTCTGACATGCATGCATGCGCATTATCCCTTTAAACAAAGTTTAGGAATTTTTCAGTAAATAATTCCGAAGTACAAAAGGGTGTTGATTATTTAGTTAAAAACTTCTTTTGATTTTTTCCATTATTCTTGTATGTGCTTTTTCAGTCCCTTTAGATGCATGTCGCTTGACAGATAGCAGCTGTATTTATTAAATTCAAAGGTTTGTTTGTGGTATGTTCTAAAATATTATTATTTTAATCACTTATGATTATGATGTTATCATTACTGTAAGAAATAAAATCTAATGTTAGCATTTCGAACACTATGACGTAAGATAAAACTTTTGCTATAATCCAGTAACGATAAAATGTTTTGCTATAATCATATAACCATAGTCTACAAGTTACAGCCTTAACAATGATAATAATTGATTTCAATAGGAATAGTTCAGTAATAGTATGGCAAAAATAATAGGATATTAAATTGAAGTCACTGTATTTGAGTAACGAATGTCCAAGCGTACTAGCACCTCAGAAGTTCAGTAAAATAGAGTCTAAAGCAGTAGCCTTGATAAGAACACTATTGCAGTAACGAAAGTCAAAGCATACTAGTACCGCGAACCTCAGTAACAAGAGTTAGAAGCAATAATATAATAAGGACACTATTTCAGTAACGAATGTCCAAGCGTACCAGAACTGCGAAAGTTCAGTATCGTGAGCCTAATGCAGTAGCCTAAAAAGAATATTGCGATAAGTATACCTTAATACTAATAACACAAAAACTACAATTTAATTGTTCCAAAGGCAGAAAACATTCTATGTAATGGTTCAAATATAGTCTATAAGAAAAACATCGACGCACCAAGGAGGAATTGAAATTCCGTATTCATAACTGTTTTGACCAAAAATGCAAATGATTAAAATTTGGTGTCCAATGAATAAATAGTGCGATATCCAGCGCATCGGAACTCCGCATCCAGCAGGTATATATAAGGAGCTGTTCTTGAACTGTTGTTAAAAAATTCTGTTCTTTGCCATTTAGGATACCTTTCAACGACGGAAAAATGCCTTGCCGCGTGGTTAGAGCTCATTACGATTAACTGCCAGAGTTTGAAATAGGTCGTATCATTGGATTGAATGAGGCAGGTTTGCTCAAATCGGAGAATCGCTCGTCATATGAGTCGAAGAGATGCGGCGATTAGACGATGCTGGCAAGAATAATTGGACAGTGGCAGATTTCAGCGTCATGATGGTAGCGGTCGACCTAGGGCTACAACAGATCGGGAAGACAGAGTGATTGTCAGATCAGCTGCCAGAGCTCCTGATTCATCTCTATCAACCATCAGACGTGCGACTCGCACACGAATGTCCACTATGACCATTCAAAGATGGCTGATAGAGCGGAATCTACACTCGTATCGACCGGGATATAATGGAAAGTCGACTGCATCTACCAGAGAATGTTGATGATCTAGCCCGACAATCGGAACAAATTTGGCAAGACATACCGCAGGAGACCATCCGGGAGCTGTATAAGTCTATGCCACGCCGTGTGGCAGCTTGCATCCAGGCTAGAGGTGAGTCAACACCTTATTGTTACTTACTTATTGTTACATAGTTACAATATAACACCCGTTACTTTGTAACTATGTAACTCTGAAATAATTCATTCAATCGTTCTGAAATTTTAATCATTTTTATTCCGTACATAATCTTCCTTTCCATCAATTTTTGTCTCCATCGGAGAACTCCTTCTAGGGGCGTCGAGGTTTTTGCTATAGAGTGTATCTGCTTAATAAGTAAAGATTTAGCCGTGCATAAATGATTTAAATCCATATCTTCGACTATTAATGATGTAGATAGAGCTTTTATAGCTAGCGATTTTATACATTCTATATCATAATACTATTCGGATGCAACCGATTAATACCTTGATATTGTTCCATGTGTCCTAATGGTATGAAAAAACATGCTGAAGACTACTAAGAAAGTTAGAGAAATCAGTAATAAGCAATAGAAATTGGCATTGTACCGAATCATCAACCCTAACATCACTAACATCGCTCTTGATACCTGCTGTTGTTATTGGCTTCTTTAGTATTTAATTGGCTTTATTCTCAGGCCAATACAATACGTATTATTATTATTTAATATCAAACCTTAGATGAATAAAAAGTGTAATGAACATGCTTTGTTTTATATACATCAGCCGCAATAACTTTGATTGTCCATCTCAATATAGTAATTATTGATTTCTAAAGGCAGTTGCTGAACTAATTTTTCGACTGCAACCAGCCTTTATGAAAGCCACGTACTTGGAAATTAAAATTTAATTGCTAATTGTAATGAAATTCCTAATTTAATTGCTGGCAACTGTAAAATCTGAAGCTGAGCGACGTTTGTAACTCAGCTGCATAGAATTCAGATTGTTTTCTTTTACCTTATTTGTTACTCTACATGAACACAACTGTTGTGTAGCGAAATTAAGCTAATTTATTAATTAATTTATTTATATTCTAAATTATGCTCTCCAATGTACATTTTATTCAATCTATGTGTTAATTTATTTTCATTTAATTAGAGCTATGTACTTAAGACACTAAGTTCGTTACTTTCGTTTCAGAATGCACTTGGGAGCAAACAATGGAAATGGGTGTGTTTTTCACGTTATAAGCTGGATTTTAAAATACTTATTTTGAGTTTTATAATTATTATTTGTACTAGAAGAAACAGAAAGATTTGCACTTTGATTTGAAATTACTTTTTAGTTGATAGCTTAATTAGTTTGTAAAATAGGCTCATTTAATTAACAAAATTTTGTAGCTTTCGTAGGATTTGGTGTGATTGCTAGCTTGTCATTTTTAAGCTGCTTTGGGGTGATTTATGAGGAAGGTCACTTCGTGCTTCTGGCAGAGTTCTAGGTTTACTGCGAACACATGATTTTATTTGGTAAATTTGTGGCGATATGAAGTAAAACTGTTGAATTAACTCCTTGAGAAGTAAGAATTTTCATACTGTTTTCTTTCGGGTGTTTTTGCTAAGAACTGTCAATATTTTAAGTGACTTTTGGCGCCGTTGGTGAAAGTTTATAACAAAAAGCCGGTGGACGGAATTTTGGCCCTCTTGTACGCTCTTGATTCCGGTATTAGCTGTGTGCTGCTGCTTCGTAGGGCGACGGGCAATTTCCTGCTCTCTCCATGAATACTCTTGCGCTCTTTTTTTCCTCCAGTGAAAGCTGCGCTGCGGAATAGCAGAGAGGGACAATAATATGGTTCTCTCTTAGACAGCCAGTTTAGTTTTGTTATATTACTGTGTCATCAGTTAACATGTGCTTTTGCACCATGGAGGTGTGGTTCATCTGCGTCTTGAGGCTGCTGCGGTTCTCAGCATCTTGCAGGCCATCGCATAGCCATTTATTTCCTCCTTTCGTGGTCAGAGGAATCAACTCGGATGTCGCCTAGTTCATTTTCTGTCACACTCATGTTCGTGAAGCTGTGGACGTTGCTGGAAGGGGACCATCAGCCATCTTTAGTGAATTTCTACGCCTTGCCAGTTGACCATTTTGCATCATCTTTTGTCCGTGCCAGAAGGATCCCCTGCGTTCTGTTTATAGAATTTGATGTCACCATGCCCTAGCCGAATTGTGATCCTCCACCTGCTTTGGGTTGCCTAGCCTTCTATTCATAGACTTTGATGTTCCTCGACTAATAATTACCTTCATCCTATTGTGCGGCTGCCACCTGTTCGGAGTTTAAGAAATAAGTTTTTTTTCTTCTTAGTGAATTATGTTGAATCATTATTTTAATTCAAGTAATTAATTCATTTCAAAATCAGATTAGAAAGATGTTAATTCATGTTTATTCATTTAGCGTGTAGCGTTAATATTGAGAGATACAAAATTATGTGATTATAAGTGCAATGTGTTAATTATCAATTAATTTTCATTTGTAATATTAAATCTGATTGATTCTAATATTATTATGCTAAAATGTACAATATTTATTTTTGACTCCTAGGAGAATGCTAATAGTTTAAATTAATTTTCAAAGTAAAATGAAAGTCTGTTTCACTTATAGATTTAGTATGATGTTTTATTTTATTTATTGGTAAACTGTACATGACACTAACACCAGATATCATTGGGTTGTTAGGTTATTTAAATTAAGAATCCCAACACACTTGATTTGTTTTATGTACTAACCACTAAACGCTTTAGTTTATATTTGGTGTTCTTCAAAGGTCCTAATACAACACAACATTCTGGAGTTAATCAACACTTTTTTTACATAAATTACAAGGCATATAATTTTATGGAGGAAGTTTTGAAACTTCCTTTGTTACCACTCACTGAACTACACTTTATAATATTCTCTTCTGCTAAAGAAATTTCAGTTGTGAAACATCAGTGTATTTATAACACTGATTTCATTATCCGGCTACGAAAACTTCCTGTAAGGCAATAAATTTAAGGTAAACTGTTTCTTAATCGTTCCCTTTTACAAGCATGAGGCAAAACTTATTATAATTAGTGATAATGACCCTAAAAAGTAAGAATGTTGCTTATTTATTTTTCGTACATTTTACTTCTAGCAAAACTTATTTAAGCGACTAGCGGTAGCTGATAACAATCTTAGAAATATATATTAGCTTATAATATGTTCCAATTTTGCATATACCCTGATGAAAATGTTATCTATGAAGAAACTATGGCGCTTTGATTTATGCACGCCATTTTTGGTTGTGTGTGTTGTTGCTGCAGGTAAGGCGATGATAGCTTGGCTCGCTGATATTTAACATTTTTATTTAATGCTAGAAAGAATATATATTTCAAGACAATTTCACACATACACAGTCGTGTCGTATTCAGTTCACGCAATGAGCGTTTTTACAAGTAACAAGTCCACGCGGCAAGAATATCGGAATCGTAATTCAGCTACGAAGACATCACGAAAATGGAAGAGAGGTGAGCGTATGCTCCTCCGACGGCAGCCAGGAACAGAGTAGTCAGTCCGAATTTTCTTCTAGTAAAGAAGAGGGAGAAAGCTGGTAGCGCCCTCTCTCGGGTAAGTGGACGATTAACAACAACAATAATAATAATAAAGTTCTCCACAGTATTCCCCCCGAGTACCAAAGGTACGATGAAAAAATTCAGTTCACAAATATCTGGTGTTGAAGCGAACACGTCTTCCTGACCGTGTGATGACTGGTGAAGCACTGGTAGGAAGCGTAAGGTCTATCGAAGAAGGAGTATCCAGAGAAACAGTTGGATCTGGGGGATCAGGAGGATCGGTGGTCACAGGAACCTGAGTGTTTGAAGCTTCGAAGAAAGCAGGTTTCAGTCGATCTATTCCCAGAACGGTTTCCTTGTCGCGCACGAGAACGGTAAAATGTTTATCGTTACGTGCACAGACCTTGAAGGGTCCATCGTATGGAGGAGCGAGCGGTGGTTTTACCGCGTCGTTTCTCACAAATACGTGAGTGCAAGTGCTCAGTGCATGGTGTACGAATGGGGTGGCTTTGTTGTGGCATGATGTAGGAGTCGGAGACAGCTTCTTCATCGCCTCTCGGAAAGTCTGGAGAAAGGATGCTGGGTCGACTGGAGCAGAGGATGGCTGAAAGAACTCAGATGGTAATCGAAGGGCTGTGCCGTAGACAAGTTCAGCGGATGTACCTGCGAGGTCTTGCTTGAAAGAAGAACGTAAACCAAGAAGCACAAGGGGGAGTGATGTAGTCCAACGGGTGTCATTATAGCACTTCAGGGCTGCTTTCAGGTCGCGGTGTAAACGTTCCACTAAGCCGTTGGCGGAAGGATGGTATGGTGAAGTGCGAATTCGGCGTATTCCAAGCAAAGATGTCAGGGAAGCGAAAAGGTGTGACTGGAATTGTCGACCTTGATCAGTTGTCACAACTGATGGTACACCAAATCGTGCAATCCAACCGGAGATGAACTGTCGAGCCACAGAGTCGGCAGAGATGTCCTGAATGGGAAAAGCTTCTGGCCAACGAGTAAATCTATCAATGCAGGTGAGTAGATATCGATAACCGTCAGATGGTGGCAGAGGACCGACAATGTCTATATGGACATGGTCGAATCGTTCGGAAGGCATCGCGATTTTTTTCAAAGGGCTGTGTGTGTGCCGAGTAACTTTTGAACGTTGGCACATGATGCAGGAACGAGTCCAATTGGCAATGTCCTTTTGCATGGATGGCCAAACGAATCTCTCTTGTATGAGCTTTTTGGAAGCCCGGATACCTGGGTGCGATAGGTTGTGGAAACAGTCAAAAACTTTCTTCCTGAAGTCGAGTGGTACATAAGGTCGCAGTCTGTTGTTGTAGGTATCGCACAATAGTTGGAGGTCCGGAGTAAGTTGCAATGACTGGAATTTCAATGAGCAGTTCGGGTCTTCACTCAGACGTTTTAACTCCTCATCAGTGGCTTGCGAGTGAGCAATAAGCGTGAAATCCAGTGGTGCATTGGCATCGATGCCCTGAATACGCGAGAGAGTGTCTGCGACGACATTGCTGGAACCTGATATATGCTGAATATCAGTGCTGAACTGAGCTATGTAATTTAAATGCCGAATTTGTCTCGGGGAAGCAGAATTTGATTTTGATGTGAATGCATAAGTTAGAGGTCGGTGATCAGTAAAGATAGTGAAGTGTTGACCCTCGAGATTATGCCTGAAATATTTTATAGCTGCATAAATAGCTAATAGCTCTCTGTCATACGTGCTGTATTTTTGTTCGGTGGGGGACAGCTTACGGGAGAAGAATCCTAGCGGCTGGTAGTCATTAGAGTGTCGAACGTTTAAGACAGCTCCGATGGAAATGTCAGACGCGTCGACCATAACACTCAGCTTTTGGTTAGGAGAGTGATAAGAGAGAGTTGCAGCATTACTAAGGTCGTGTTTACATTTTTCAAATGCCTGATTAAGTTCGTCGTTCCAAGGAATGGGGCGTTTATCATTTTTACGTGAATCTTTTAAGAGTTCATTCAGTGAAGCTTGGGTCTCAGCTGCCTTTGGTAAGAAGCGACGATAGAAGTTTATCATGGCTAAAAAACGTCTGAGCTCGACAATAGTGGTAGGTTTTGGGAAGTCGGCAATTGCTTTGGTTTTATCAGGCAGGGGTTTTACGCCTGAGGCAGTAATCAGGCAACCTAAAAAGGAAACAGACGGTTTTCCGAGTACACATTTGTTAGGATTTAAGGTCAAACCGTGTTTATTCAAACGATCAAACACTTGACGAAGATGACGGATGTGCTCTTCTTCACTAGTTGATGCAATAAGGATGTCGTCAAAATAAGGGATGCAAAAATCCAATCCAAATAAAACTTCATGTATAAAACGTTGGAAAGTTTGGCCTGAATTTCGTAAACCAAACGGCATAGCCAAAAATTCAAAAAGACCAAAAGGGGTAGTGACGGCCGTTTTCGGAATGTCTGCAGGGTTAACAGGAATTTGATGATAGGCACGGGCTAAATCAAGTGTTGAGAATATGTTCTTTCCTGAAAACATTTGAGTGCAATCCTGAATATGGGGTACGGGATAACGATCCGGAATTGTAACGGCGTTTAAACGACGATAATCCCCGCATGGTCGCCAGTCGCCATTAGCCTTACGAACCATGTGTAGAGGGCTTGCCCAGGGACTTTTTGAAGGCTGAATGATGCCTTTTGATAGGAGAAAGTCAAACTCTTGACGTGCAGCTTGAAGTAATTCTGGAGATAATCTTCTAGGTTTCGAGAAAATAGGAGGTCCTTTTGTTTCGATGTGATGGAAAATTGTTGACGTTGTTGCCCTCTCAAAAGTTTGCGAAGGATTTGTCAAGCTAGGGTAATCGGCAAGAATTTTGTCAAATTTTGAGTTACCCATCAAAATATGGATGCTAGTACTGAGTGGGTTCACACTGGGAAGTCTACCACAAGAATATAGTTTTGTTTGCCCATCAATTAAACGGTTGTTTTTAACATCTATAAGTAAGTTGAACTTCGTGAGAAAGTCAACACCTATGATGGGTTGATTGACGTCAGCCAGGACAAAAGGCCAAGTAAATGAGCGACGCAAGTTTAAATTGATGGTCAAAAGTTTGGTGCCATACGTTGCAATTTTAGTGCCGTTAGCGGCGAAGAGTACCAATGCAGCTGGTTTTTTGGCATGCTGACTGTAACTTTTGGGAATGACAGATAAATCGGCTCCGGTGTCAATTAAAAAGGTCAGCTTTGAGGATGAATCGGCCAAAAGAATTCGATTAATTTGGCGGTCGCAACGTTGGCCGACAAGCGATCGCCGATCTAGTTTTCCGACTGCCGGAAATTGCACGGAGAAACACATTTTCGTGCTTTGGAACCAAAATTAGTATGGTAGAAACAGATGTCGTTGCAAGGTTCTTTGTACTGTCGATAGCGTCTATTGGATCTACTACGCCTACTGTTGCGTTGGGGATAACTGTCTCTTCGTTCACAGGAACGCTCACGGCTCTTTTTGATTGCTAGCGAAAGTTCATTTACTTGCTTTGTCAGCTCTGCAACTTGCTGTTCAATGGGAGAGGCAGATGCCGTGGCAGCACTATTTATGTGCGGGAGAGTTGTGAGATCTGTAATTTTATCAGCTACAACTGCGAGTTTTGGGAGGTCATCACTTAAGGCAGCAAGAATACTTTGTGTATTCTGCGGGAGACGAGATATCCATAGGGATTTCAACAAGGGTTCTCCAACGGTCTCTCCAGCGAGGTTTCGCATGCGGCAAAGTAATTGTGAAGGGCGCTGATCGCCAAGTTCTAGCCCCTGAAGAAGTGTACGTATCTTTGACTCCTCACTTTCAGAATGCAATTCAATTAAGCGTGTTTTTAGTGTATCATATTTGCCAGTCACTGGTGGGCGTAAAACGATATCACAAACGCTATTGAGAATATCGGATTCAATTGCAGATATCACATGATTGAATTTCGTGGAGTCGACAGTGATTCCGGCGATATCGAACTGGGCCTCTAGTTGTGCAAACCACAAAGTGGGGTTGACTTTCCAAAATGGGGGAGGTTTGACGGAAACACGTGAAATATTAAGATCGTCTGCGATGGGTTGTGGTGGAGCCATGATTCACAAAACAAATATATAATGCTAATATGACACAAATACACAATAATCAGTCACTAAAAAGTTCACATACGACACTAGTGTAAAATAAATAAAGTTAATGTAAACATTAACGTGAGAAAAACACTTTTGTAGGTAAGCTATCCGAATATAAGCATAAGTACTACTAAGAATTTGCGTGGCTTACCTCCGAATTATACGAGAAATATTGGCTCAGTCAGTAGCAGATTCAGCGTAACACAATTCACATATAGAAAAAATATTCCAAGAAAAACTCATTTTGCAATATGTAACCACGTTGTATGATTTATATGTAGAACACTTCAAAGCACTTTGTCGTTTCGCATGAGAATTCACAAGCACGTTGTTAAGCAAGCACAACTGTTTTTCACACAATTTTGACGATAACACGAAAATAATGATGGATTACGCTATTAGTTGGCATGAACAGACGATATTTCCACTTCACAGCACATTATAATCACAGAACTGGACGATGCAAGCAGGTTGTAGGAGGCACGTGCTCACTAACTTGACGGGTCACCATTTATGGCGCTTTGATTTATGCACGCCATTTTTGGTTGTGTGTGTTGTTGCTGCAGGTAAGGCGATGATAGCTTGGCTCGCTGATATTTAACATTTTTATTTAATGCTAGAAAGAATATATATTTCAAGACAATTTCACACATACACAGTCGTATCGTATTCAGTTCACGCAATGAGCGTTTTTACAAGTAACAAGTCCACGCGGCAAGAATATCGGAATCGTAATTCAGCTACGAAGACATCACGAAAATGGAAGAGAGGTGAGCGTATGCTCCTCCGACGGCAGCCAGGAACAGAGTAGTCAGTCCGAATTTTCTTCTAGTGGAGAAGAGGGAGAAAGCTGGTAGCGCCCTCTCTCGGGTAAGTGGACGATTAACAACAACAATAATAATAATAAAGTTCTCCACAAAACGTTTTGAAGCAATCATCGTTTCTCATGGGGAAAATATCCAAAATAAATAAATTGCCATATAAAAAAATTGGTTAAATTTTTAATGAAATATATGCACAAATCTCTTTATAGCATTAAATTACGATGAAATAATATCAAAGCAATTATTTTTTCGACCTTTCCAATGTTAATCTTGTAGGGCCTACTTGCTTATCTTCGATGAGATAACTGAACGTATAGTAAATTCCTGTAGGAACTACGCAGGAGAAGGGTGAAAAAAAACCCTTTATTAACTTTTTTAAAATTCACAATGCGTCGACTTGACGCTAACAAACTACTCCTCACTCGGGCATCAGTAGTGTGAAACGGAGAGTTCACCGACAGGAGGCGGTGCGCGGTGCAAGTCGGGAGGCGGTG
>KK112468.1:0-54374 GCA_000611955.2 Stegodyphus mimosarum
ATCTTATGTGGTATCCCGGCGATAGATTTCCAGACTAGACTAGACTCATCTCAGTTGATGTTGCTGCTGTTATTCTAGTAGCTGTAAAAAGCGAACTGCTGTTTGTTTACTTAATGCTGTATTGATTGTAGCAATTTCGCTGTGAGATAGAACTATTTTATCTGTTTTGAACTGAGTTTTTGCTAAACATTTGAGATATTGTGCGAATATCTGTGAAGAAATATTTCAGCATTTTAATTTATTTCTTGTGGAACGAATAAATTTTTGTTAATTTTTTAAGACTTGTGCATTCAATATATAACGAACCCATACGTACGTAACAATATATACTTTTGTCTGGACACATTCGTATTTTAGGACATTTTTCTTACTTCCTTTCCTTTTCTTTCTATAGGCCCTTTTTATTTTTTTCCTCTCCATTACTTTTGGGCCATTTATTTTTAATTTTATTTTGTCCCATATTGTTTTTCCTGGCCTTTAGAACGCGTATGAAATATACGAAGTTCCTTTTTACTCTCCTCTGAAATACAAAATTTCCCCCTTTCTATATACCTTTCCATCGTACCCTAGCTTAATTTTTCGCCCATCGGTGCAGAAGAGCTTAGCGGGTGCAAAACAAGACATCTGTCTGTCTGTCTATGTGAATTAGAGGGGCGTTGTGATGACGAACGATGGCAGCAGCTTGGCGCAGCTTCGAAATTTTTGTGTGTGTTTTCCGGAAAAAAAGAAATATTTCCTTAAAAAAGGTATTACAGTTTTACTCCGAAGTATCTCGCCCTAAAAAATGTGACAGTTTGTCTGTGCAAAAAGGGGTCCCATCGTCCTCGCAGCTCATTCTTCTGCAATTCGAAAGAAAACAGGAGCTTTCAAATAAGTAGCCTTATTTTCTCTAAAATCAAATATGTATCACTGAAGTGCCTTTAAATTCATTTATTTATTATGTTTGTAAGCCTTTGACATTAAATAATAGTTGCTTTAAATCATATACTTTTTTTCCTGTAACTTTTCGGTAGTGACGCTATCCTTATCAGTTGATGCCGTCTATTAACACTTCCCATCTCGGCCCCTTTGAGGAATTTCTGGAGCGGGGGTACGAATCTTGGGCATCGATTAATGTATGAGGTTTCAGTGTCAGTGTTTTCGATCGCAATGTTTCTTTCAGTTCTCAAATAAATGAAATAATAAGATTAATCTGTATTTCCTTGAATACATCTCTTAGAATTATAAGCATATACTAATAAAGTGTGCCTCAATTTGTTAAACTAGTACAAATATATAGTAAACTATGATGGTTAAATTAATAAATAAATATAATGTTTAAATAAAAAATAATTAACTTTAAATAAAAATAGACGCTGATATTTATTTATTTATTTTTGCTGATATGCTTCCGCACTGTGTATGGTTTTATGATTTTGTCTGATGTTGTTTGCAAAAAAAAATGTATGTATATGTTTGGAAACCGCTATACTAAATGTTACCTTACATAATATATACATTTTTTGGACACAATCTTATTTTAGGACATTTTTCTTACTTACTTTCCTTTTCTTTCTATAGGTCCATTTTATTTTTTTTTCTCTCCATTACTTTTGGGCCATATATTTTTAATTTTATTTTGTCCCATATTGTTTTTCCTGGCCTTTAGAACGCGTATGAAATATACGAAGTTCCTTTTTACTCTCCTCTGAAATACAAAATTTCCCCCTTTCTATATACCTTTCCATCGTATCCTAGCTTAATTTTTCGCCCATCGGTGCAGAAAAGCTTAGCGGGTGCAAAACAAGACATCTGTCTGTCTGTCTATGTGAATTAGAGGGGCGTTGTGATGACGAACGATGGCAGCAGCTTGGCGCAGCTTCGAAATTTTGTGTAAACAAATAAAAAATAATTAACTTTAAATAAAAATAGACGCTGATATTTATTTATTTATTTTTGCTGATATGCTTCCGCACTGTGTATGGTTTTATGATTTTGTCTGATGTTGTTTGCAAAAAAAAATGTATGTATATGTTTGGAAACCGCTATACTAAATGTTACCTTACATAATATATACATTTTTTGGACACAATCTTATTTTAGGACATTTTTCTTACTTACTTTCCTTTTCTTTCTATAGGTCCATTTTATTTTTTTTTCTCTCCATTACTTTTGGGCCATATATTTTTAATTTTATTTTGTCCCATATTGTTTTTCCTGGCCTTTAGAACGCGTATGAAATATACGAAGTTCCTTTTTACTCTCCTCTGAAATACAAAATTTCCCCCTTTCTATATACCTTTCCATCGTACCCTAGCTTAATTTTTCGCCCATCGGTGCAGAAGAGCTTAGCGGGTGCAAAACAAGACATCTGTCTGTCTGTCTATGTGAATTAGAGGGGCGTTGTGATGACGAACGATGGCAGCAGCTTGGCGCAGCTTCGAAATTTTTGTGTGTGTTTTCCGGAAAAAAAGAAATATTTCCTTAAAAAAGGTATTACAGTTTTACTCCGAAGTGTCTCGCCCTAAAAAATGTGACAGTTTGTCTGTGCAAAAAGGGGTACCATCTTCCTCGCAACTCATTCTTCTGCAATTCGAAAGAAAACAGGAGCTTTCAAATAAGTAGCCTTATTTTCTCTAAAATCAAATATGTATCACTGAAGTGCCTTTAAATTCATTTATTTATTATGTTTGTAAGCCTTTGACATTAAATAATAGTTGCTTTAAATCATATACTTTTTTTCCTGTAACTTTTCGGTAGTGACGCTATCCTTATCAGTTGATGCCGTCTATTAACACTTCCCATCTCGGCCCCTTTGAGGAATTTCTGGAGCGGGGGAAGGAATCTTGGGCATCGATTAATGTATGAGGTTTCAGTGTCAGTGTTTTCGATCGCAATGTTTCTTTCAGTTCTCAAATAAATGAAATAATAAGATTAATCTGTATTTCCTTGAATACATCTCTTAGAATTATAAGCATATACTAATAAAGTGTGCCTCAATTTGTTAAACTAGTACAAATATATAGTAAACTATGATGGTTAAATTAATAAATAAATATAATGTTTAAATAAAAAATAATTAACTTAAAATAAAAATAGACGCTGATATTTATTTATTTATTTTTGCTAATATGCTTCCGCACTGTGTATGGTTTTAGGATTTTGTCTGATGTTGGTTGCAAAAAAAAAAAAAAATGTATGAATATGTTTGGAAACCGCAATACTAAATGTTACCTTACTTAATATATACATTTTTTGGACACAATCGTATTTTAGGACATTTTTCTTACTTACTTTCCTTTTCTTTCTATAGGCCCATTTTATTTTTTTTCTCTCCATTACTTTTGGGCCATTTATTTTTAATTTTATTTTGTCCCATATTGTTTTTCCTGGCCTTTAGAACGCGTATGAAATATACGAAGTTCCTTTTTACTCTCCTCTGAAATACGAAATTGCCCCCTTTTTATATACCTTTCCTTCGAATGATTTTTTGCCCATCGGTGCAGAAAGACTTAACAGGTGCAGAACAAGACATCTGTCTGCTTTGTCTGTCTATGTGAATTAGAGTTTCAGAAAGCATTTCTTCCTTTTACTCTGCATCTGGTGAAGAGCATCGGTAGAACAAAATACTTAGTATGGACAAAAACACGCAAGTATAAATCGAGTGGCCCCCATCAGTCGACGAATAAGGTGAGTTGCTGGTAGAAGGTCTAAATCAGTGAACTCAAGAGTCAAGCATGGGTAACAGATGTCAAGGATGGAGAATGTCAGATGGATATTTGTGTTTTTCTCTGGGAAATGGAGAACATCTAAGAGAGCTGATGCAGTTGTTAGGATGAGTGAGAACAGAATAGAAGAAATTTCTGGCAAGTTTTTGAATATTATGAGCTTCAACTATTTAAATCTAAAGTTCTAGCTCAGAACCCCACAAACACTAATAAACGAATAATCGCTTAAGTGTGAACAGAACGCGTGAGACTTAAGGAGGGTTTAAAACTATTTATTACTCAGTATATTTACAATCAGTTCCGACTTGGAACTTTACATAAAGCCGCCACTCGGGCTTGATCTTAAAATACTAATAATTTGAACTAAAATTAGCTTAACTAAAGCTCTTAAAGGATATAGCCGAAGCTATCAAAATCTAACTAGTTGGCCCCTAAGTATTAATTAAATCGGCGAAGCCTAGATAGGGCCTAAGATATGGCCGAGCGTAATAACAGTTAAGAGAGACGTAGCCAGAAGGCAAACACGCGCTAGTCAGGAATCAAACTTTCTCTCTTGAAGTCGGTTAAGTCACGACTTAAATAGTACTCATTCTCATTTGCATTATCTGCGTTACTGAAATTACATTCTGGCAGGAAATTGTAAGCTGAAATCAGAATAAGATAGGAAAGGTACAAAACTTAAAATAACTGTTAATTAACATAAGGTATACCTTACATCTTTCCAGACCAGAATTTAACCACTCGCAAATAAAGGTCTTAAAGGACCTTGTTTAAGAGTTTAAATTATGCGCTAGAAGTCCTTAATATCAAAATTTTAAACTTCTAAAAATTCTTTTTGTTAAATGACTTTCGTCATTAAATTCCTGATTAGGGCCAACTTTACAACAATTTCTAAAGCTATACTACAACTAAGGAAAATATAACAGATTTAAAATTGGAATTTGGTTACAGACATCTACTTCATCTTTACTTTGAATCAAACGTCAGTCTTGTCTTTCCAACTAATCTGGAAGAAAAAAGTATTAGTAATATCTTTCATACAATTTTCATTTTTGTTACCAATACTCTTTGTTGAAGTTATTTTGGCCCTCAAACGTTTTCATTCACAAGAACTAAATTGTTCTTCCCCCATGCTCTCCCGAAATTGTTCTGAGTGAGACGAGGTTTTTCTGTTGCGCTATCGTGACGATCAGCTACCACTACCCAATCGCTATGATTTGTTATAAAAACGACTTTCCAGACCTTAGAAAACTCCTTAATCACAAAACTAGCCCTAATGTCCTAAAATAGAGCTTAAAATTCTTAAATGAAGCCTGGAGAGCCTAACTTTAAGCACATTCAATCTATACTTTCATGCCATCCATCTTTTACATAAAGATATTCGCATTCATGCTTGACCAAAACACATTTGTATTCGTTTAACTTTTACAAAAGTTTAAAAGTTAACATTAACATTTCAAATTCAATAGAATATTTTAACACGTAATACTTTAAAATTCACTTTACATCATTCGTTATAGTTGCTATGCCAAATTCAGAATGCTTGGCTACAATGTTTAAATTAACACAATTGAAGTCTTTCGACTAAACATATTCAGAAATTAGCTTCTCGGAACTTGAGAATTCTAAAAGTATTTACAAAATAAATTTTTTTTCCAACTTGCGAATTTAAATTCTTTTCTGTTTAACAGATAGTTACAATTACATTCTCGCAAACTTGCGAATTCAAATTCTCGTTTTGAACAGTATTTGGCAACTTTAAACACATGACATAAATAGAACTTTCAATACAAACTAGAAAACAAGGAAATTTTCACTTACCTTTTTTGGCTTCTATATTCCTGCATCCTCTTAATGCAGAACTCTTGGAATGTTGACGATGCTAAACTTTGAACTCTGACACGTCTCGGGCGGCTGGTATTCGACTCCGGCTTTTCTTTTCTTTTAATTCCTCGGTCGTTGAAACAGGAAGCTTTTCTCTGAGGCTGAGGATTTTGGAATTCCAATTTTCTCTTTGTCTTGTACCTTGCCGACCTTGCTTCTGGATCTTTGAAGAGTCTCTTGCTCCTAAAACGAAACAAATAACTTGCAAACTTACCGTGACCAGATAAAAACTGAGATACTTTAAAAGTAGTAAAAAAGAAAGATTGCAGCCTGTAATTAACAGAAGGAAAGAACATTTTAGTACACCTAGCATTACAAGATGAGATATATTCTTCATTCCACTTAGATACAAGCTTTTTAAAATACAAGGACTTCCCATAACTCTTCGGAAAGCCAATATTTAAGTCGATAGGCAAATTTAAAGCATTTTAAGCTAAGAAATCGGCTCTTTTATTTAGGTAGACTCCATGATGACCGCGCACATAAGCAAAACGAATATCAATTTTCTTGTCTCTTAGCGAACTAGCAGTTAAAAGAGTTTCGATTACAAGTTTGTCGTTGCTAGTAGAACTGTTCAAAAGGGGGAGAGAAGAAAGAGAATCTGAACACATAAGATACCTTGAGAATGCAGACCCATTATCCTTGATCCACTTGACGAATTACAGAAATTTATGGGCTGTAAAGTAGCAGGATGAGGAATATCGGAAAAGAGTACAATTCCATTTATGCAGTCCTCCGAAGTATTGGTTGCCAAAGCCCCGAGAATATTATTCCTATATTTAATTTCGAAATCAATAGGTGGAACTCCTGCAAGAATAAAAGTAGCCTCATAACTTAGTGTTCTGTAACCACTAATAATACGAAGGAGAATTCTACGTTGAAATCTTTCTCAGATTTCTTTTGTTAATCTTCTTTGAAAGAACTTGTCCCCTAGCACGAGAACCATACAAGATGAAAGGCGTCCCCAAGCACGAGAACCATACGAGATGAAAGGCACAATACACTGCTGATAAATCAGTTTCTTGACTTCATAGCTTACTCCAAAAGTGTTCTTAGCAACTCGGTGAAGACCGTTAATAATATTTTCACATCTAGTACAGATAAATTCGATGGGCTTGTTTCATGTTAATTTGCGGTCGAGTATAACACCAAGGTACTTAACACTTTCTACGAATTCAAAGGGCGAGTCAAGTTCATCAATGTTTTTGGAAACAATCATAGCTTTACTTTTAAAGGATTAAAAGCGAGTTTATGGGAGATCGCCCAATGAGAGGCAAAATCCAGCGCAGCTAGTGCTCTCGAAAGAGTAGTAGTTAAAAGCTTTCCTTGAAAAATTAAAAGTAAGTGATCTGAAAATGCAATTTTTAAACAACCGTAGAGGTGACTTAAAAGATCGTTCATTATAATGTTCCAAAGTGTGGGACCGGACACAGAGCCTTGAGGATAGCCTTTTTCCAGAGAATAAACTCTACGTTCGGAACCAAGAAGAAGCTCAGCAGTGTTTCTACTTAAGAAACTTTTAAGCAGGCTATAGATATTATGGGGTATACCAGCATCTTTTAGTATTTTTAAGATGGGTGGCCACCAAGCATTGTCGAAAGCACCCTTGAAATCCAGAAAAATAAGGACTGAAGTAAGCTTCCTTTGTTTTCCATACTGCAAGATATTATTGAGGCGAAGAAGGGCATCCTCAGTAGACTTCCGAGGTGTAAACCCGAAGTGATAATCACTATAAAAACTCTGTCTCAAAAACCAGTTTACTCTGATGAAAAGAGTTTCGAGACATTCTCCCAAAGTAGGTAAAAGGCTAATGCATCTAATATTATCAAGAAGAGGAGTCCGTGCATCTAAAGTTTTGGGGATCAAAACAACCCGAGCCTTCTTCCGTTGTGTTGGAAAAACTCCAAAGGATAAACAATAGCTGAAACGTCTAAGCAGAAAAGTGTTGTCAACCGCAGGAAAGTACTGTATAATTTCATTAGGAAGAGAATCTGGACCAGGTGACTTGTTCTTCTTGAGATTTTTAATAACAGTGTTAACTTCTGAAGTGGAAAACTTACAGTCGGTCAATGAAATATACAGTCCCTCTGACTCATTACGCATAGTTCTATGAGAATTCCTATAATCACTTGGAAAAGTTTTTGTCATAATACCAGAAATAAAGTTGCTCAATGACGAAGTAAAATTTCCATCTGTATCCCTGAGACCTGAGTTTAATCCCTGAGACCTCAATTCTTCTCACAAAATTGGTTTTGACCCCATACTTATAAATTTTTTCCAGACATGGTGACTGTAATAATTGAGAGAAAATTTTTCCATGAGTTAAGCTTGGCTTCAGTTAATTTAGCCTTGTAATTATGCCGTAATTCAAAATATTTAGTTTTATATATATCTTTAATAATATTATTTGTAATAATTAAACACAGAATCACAATGAGCATTATTTCGATAGACTCGCTTTCGAATGATGCGTGCAGTTTTAATAAAAATCGTTTCCTGGAACATGTTATAGGCTTCCACAATATCAGCAGCTCCACCATGAAGTTAAACTGTAAATCCTTCTAAATGAAATAGATAATGATGTGCTGTTATGAATGTTACAATGAACGCAGATGAAATGATTGAAATTTGCAGAACCATAGCGTCTCTCTTACAATGCGCACTCCACTGATTATGTACATAAACAACTGGTTTGGTCTAAGGCTTCAGTTATATTGAAACGTTTTGATAAAAATGATACTACGCCTTATGCCGCATGGCCCATCTTGTCCGGCAAAGGTCTAATATTATTATCGTTGACCTAAATCATATGGGGAGACTCGATCATACGGGTTTAATGTAACTAAAAATGCAAATTTATTAGCCACCGAAACATAAGTACTACAAGGTATTAATAGACTTGTATTTAAACTACAAGGTACAAATAGACTTATATTTAAACTTAGCGATTTAATAATATTATACAGAAGAGCAAATATATTCATAAAAATATATACAATTTTTATCTCAATAATAATAGTTTCAATTTAAAATAGTTTTTATTTAAAGTAATAATAGGTTTAATTTAAAATAATATTTTGAATTCAATGAAAATGGATTTCAGGCAATGCTTTATCTGCAAGATAAGAGTTAACGACTGCTAAGCTGCAAAATGTGATTTTGCGCTTTCCGTGTTCCGGTCAATATCCTGAGGGAATTACAATTTTTTTCTTAGCAATGTTCGTTTAAACGAATTATGGGAATTTAATTATTTTATCTGTGTTATTCAACTATTTTATCTTTGTGAAATTTGAGCCCATTTAAGTCTTTTTTAAAACGACAATCTTTTACTGCAGATAATTTTGATCTGCTAAGTAAATAGTTGCCGTTCTCAGAACTACCATAACTTTTATGCACGATCGTCTAAGAAAGGTGGTCACCATAAGAGGATGCCTCGTATTTAATCTCTATATATATAAGTGAAATACCGCTGACTCATTCTACGATGTAGACTCGCACTAAAAACGCATTTTACCTAAATCCTGTTCAAAATGGGCTTTTGTTATACCATCACAGGCGCTACCAGTCACAGATGGGCAGTATACATTATAACTGACATTATTATTTATTAGTGCTACATTATAACAGTATTATGCTTATCTATCTATATCTATCTATCTCTATCTATCTATCTATATATATATAAGCGTAATACCACTGACTCATCATGAGATCTCCGAAACTATACCCCGATTGACTTGAAATTTTGCATAGTTACTCATTCCATGATGTAGACGCGCACTAAGATCGGATTTTAAGTAAATCCCGTCCAAAATGGATTTTTATTATACCATCACAAGGCACGACCCCCTCCCCTTCCCCGCCCCTCTATGTGTCTCCCTCTCTCTCTCTCCCTTCCCTCAATTCAAAGAAATTTCCCTCTTCTTTTCTAGAGAAATACTACGTTGATGCTACAATTTATGCAACCATCGTTCACACCCATTAACATAACGACCCGTCACGTTAAGTAATTGGGACGCATCCCAATACACAATATCCCATGGATGATGTGGAAATCTGTGTATGATAGATTTACTGACTGTTACTATATTTCGCGACTTTAAATTAAAAAAAATTACATTAATTATCAATTCAAAATTAGACATTTCGTCCATATGAGAAGTCTAGGTTCACATTCAAATAGATAGTGTGCCGAGCAAAGCGGGCGGGTATCAGCTAGTTTTTTTTTTATAAAAACAGCAAATAAAACATGTATATTCACCTTGATAAATAGTATTCGAATATGTGAATATATAGCTGGAAATAATAAAGACATCTTACAAAAAATTATTGTCTTGTATTTTTTATTAATTTACTTTTATATCATTGAGATTATCATTTAAGTATAAAACTATTTTTAAATTTTTATTTTAATTTTGAGTTTATTAGTTTATGGATTAGGATTTTATGAAAACTTCAATAACACTTTATATATATTCGATCACATTTAACACATTCGATTACGTTATATATATTCGATCACATTTTTTCATAAGTCAAATTACATATCTACTCGGTCTTTTTAATTGACAGAAGCGGCACAGGTTAACTTATCTACAGTTGATTCTTCAACTCAAAAGAGTTAGAAAGAGGGCTTTGTACTTTTTCTCTCGTCACTAGATCAATGATTCTCACATTTCTTAGAATTTTTAATACAGCATAAAAGATTAAATAATTCAATTCTTGGATATAGGGGCAAGGAATATGTCACAGCATGTGGATAAGTATAAGATATTTTCCTTTTACAGCTCTATAAAATCGGTGAAGTTGAGATATTATTAGCAAATTTTAATCGAGTCATTCCTTTGTGATTAGTGTTGCTTTTCGAAGAAAAACCTCAAAGAAGAATTAAAATAACTATCCCCTGATTAACATCATATATTAAAGAAATAATTTTGTTATGAAAATTATTTCTTTTAATTGCGAAACTTGGAAGCATTAACTGCCTGCTTGATAACATCTCTGAATAGTATAGTTAAATAAGATTAAGTTTATTGCAAATGAAACTAATGTTTCGAGGACTTAGACGATTGTTAGTCTCGAATTCATTTTCTGTTGCGAAGGTAATTTCTGTTTTCATTTCCTCTTGACCTGCTTCAATCTTTTGTTGAACATCCTTCATTTCTTCCTGAGCAGATTCCTGAACAGCTTTCATCTCTTCTTCAATGGATTCTTCGATCTTTTCCTAAACGGCTCTCATCTCTTCTCTAACGGTAACTTAACCAGCTTTCATTTTTCTTTAACGGATTTCCTTTCTTCTTTAACCGAATGTTTCATGTCTTCTTTAAATGCAGCAAAGGCTGCCACAAATTGCCTTAACTGTTCTTCCGTCGCACTTGTAATTGGCATTCAAATCCCACTTCTGACGCCAAAAATTTGTTGCGTGCCTACGGATTCGTAATGGATTGAATGCACAAGTCGATAAAAAGTTAAAAAAAATTATTCTTTTCTCAAGAAATGAAAAAAAAAAATGCTGAAATATTTCCTCAGAAATATTCGTACAATATCACAACATCTCACAGTAGTTATATTTTGAACTACTAAAATATAAACAGAACTAAAACTTAAAGTACAGAGAAAACTAATCTGATCTCACCGCGAATTCGTTACAATCAATAACAGGACTACGTAAACATCTACAGTTCTCTTAAAACAGCTACTGAGCTGAGATGTTTTCATCTAGCTTTTATAAGCTGAATGAAAGAGCGCATCCAGCTTATAAAAGCGCATCCAGCTTTATAAGCGCATGATTATAAGCTTTATAATCATGCGCGAGAGCAGTGTGGTATTTTCTCGATTTTTCTAGATAGCAACAGCAATTACGAGATATCTATTAATTAAATGCTACATGCACCCGCGCTTGTATTTTTACTTTTCCGGTGTAGCTTTCTCTTAAATTACATCACGCGTCGCTACATTGCACGGGAAAGTAAAAAAAAATTAATTAGAATTCTACTAAAAATAGCAAATTAAATGCAAATTCCATAACAGTATTAAACCGTTTGTACGCCGCTTGTTTTAATGCATGTTGTATCTATTCTTTCATTTTCAAAATGAATGAATTTCACAAACTGCGTAATAATTTTCGTTAAACTTCTAAAAGATTTATAGATGCCCATCAAATCTGAAACAAGTTTATGATGATCTCTAATTAAATTGTACTAAGTATTATGTAAGTTTTAAGTGATTCAAAATAACTAGCAATCAGTTGATGATAATTTTCACCCATGTATCCCACAGACTTAAACTGACGAAATTCACGAGACCAAATTTTGGGAAATCGGGCTTTCAAAGATGCGACTAAAATAGTTTAGCTAGAGGGAGCAGTCCGCCCGGGAGGTCCATATTTTGGGGCGGTAATTTTCCTTGAAAAATAATTTTACGAGAACTATAAATACGAGATATTTATTTACGAGAACCCCTGAAGGTAGGGGATTACCACTGGCCGCAGTACATTATCCAAATATCGTTAGGCCAACATAGTGCCCTGAATACGAACTAGAGGTGACCTGGAATCGTAGGCAATAGCGCCCCAAACCATTATGTCACGTTGTCGCTTGGTGGGGCGTTCCTCAGTTACTGCCGGATTAGATCTGTCTCCACGTCGACGCCACACACGTATGCGGCGACTGTCACTGGATAAACAGAAGCGTGACTTATCTGAGAGCACGACGTTTAACCATTCTGCAATCCACATCGCTCCAATCTGGCACCATTCTAAACGTTGGCGTCTATGCTGTGGGTCAATGGCAGTCTTCTTAACGGACACCGTGAGTGCAGGCCGCGTTCAACCAATCGACGGAAAATGATTCTTGTCGACACGGGAACATCCAGGGTATCTTGCACATGTTGCAGAATCGCAGTACAAGTGACTTGCGGGACCGCCACAGCTTGTCGGCGGATGCGTCGATCCACGCGTGCTGACGTCACTCTGGCTTCACCTGCACCCCTCCTTCCCACATTTCCTTGTTACAACCATGTTCACCGTAACCGATGCACCGTGCTCGCATCCATGTGGGTATCAGCTGCGATTTGACGTAAGGACCAACCCGCCCTTCTCAGTCCGATCACCATACCCCTCGTAAAATCGTCTATCTGCTGGTAATGCCTTCGTTGACGGCGGCCTGGCATTCTCTCCTATTACATGTATCTTCCGGGACAAAAACCAACTTTATTCGATAATTCGTCTGGCAGAAATAACGACACGAATATTGCCCATTCTACACTTTCCTTTCCTTATATCTTACTTCACGTGCGTCGGACAGCTGCGCATTTCACATCATTCGCATAACTCAGTGACGTGCGTCTACTCTAAAATTTGCATAAATTTCTGACCGCTCCTTCTTGGTGCTGCATTTTCAATGTCGAGCAGTGTAAATATAAAGCAGCTTTATAAATTGCCTCTTTGAAATATCAAGATCGATCTTACACTACTAAAAATATAGATGAGAAAGTAAATTACTTCTTACAGTATCACTTTTCTTTTAATAGTACTTATGATCACATTTCATTATCAGGTTAAATCAGACTGTAGGCCACCTCCAGTGATTGTGATTTTACTTTGGATGAAGTGGAATTCCTTCTTTAAAAGTTTAATAAAGATAAAGCTCCCGGTAAAGATAGCTTGACCATGAAAAATTATTAAAGAAATCTTTGAATGTAATAAAAAGTTCTTTGTAGCTATCTGAATAAATGTCTGTGGAGGGGAGTATTTCCTGAATTTTGGAAAGTAGTAGTTCTGTTGTGATTAGTTCTGTTCAACAAAGAACGGAAGGATAAGGAACAGCCTTCCAGTTTTCGTCCCATTTGTTTGCTGCCTTCATGGGGCAAAGTGCTGAACAAACTCATGACACAACGTTTACAATATTACCAAATAATCTAAATAAAATTCAGCTTTCGTTTATGCCGGGTAAAAGTACTGCCAAGCTATACATAATTGGATGACTTCCTTCGAAATAGAAGGAATAGAAAACATACTGAAATTTTATCCTTAGATGTAAGGAGTGCTTTCAATAACGTTTGGAGACCAATTCTATTAAAAGAATTAAAACACATGAAGTGTCCCAAAACCATCTTATTGATATGTGATTTTCTGAATGAGAGGAAAGTTTCCTTGTGTGATGGTAGTAAGTGGCATCATAGAAATAACTACCAAAGGGGTTGTTCCGAAGGTTCAATATCTGGTCCACGTTTGTGGAATATTATTGCTAATGCAGCTTTAAATGTACCTTTGAAACAAAATGTTAGTATACAAACTTATGCTGATGATTTCGTTTCACTGGCCACGGGAAGTGGTCGTCATACTATTGATAACGCTTTAAGTTTCGCCACCCAAGAATTAGAGAGGTGGTCTTTAAATGTTAAATTTGATCCAAAGGAAAAAAACGTTCTTTTGGGTATTCCCAAACCTAATACCAAATCAGTACATCCTAGATTTCAAACTGTATGTCCAAATATTTGATTCTAAGGCAATCAAATATTTGGACATTACGATCAATGAAAAGCCCACATTTATACCGCACCTAGATGAAATTAAGATTGAATGCATTTTTATTCTTAATAGACTTAATAGAATGAACCTCCAGGGTGAAGTTCTTAAGAGTCCGTATAAAAGAGCTATATAGAGTAAATCGGGTATGCATGTGGCGCGTGATGGACTGGATTGGGCCGAATGCGAAACAAAATTTTGCAAATTCAAAGAATTGCTCTCTGGGGGATTATCAAGTGTTTTAGAACTGTTTGGACAGCAGCTCTTCAGATTTTGGCTGGATGTCTTCCGAATTAACGGGAAAAGAATATGCTACATTTAAATTAAAAGCTGGTAATGGAACTTTTTATTGCTTCGGCGAAGTCTTCTCAGCTAGAGATTTCGACTGACATAAAGGGCTAGACTATCATCCGGCTTTATTGAAAAAGTTGAATTGGCATAAGGGTCTCCCAAATGTGACTGGTTACACTGTTTTTACAAACGCATTTAAATTAAATGGTCACGTAGGAGCAGCCTTTTGCGCGCTCTCACGCGAAAAACTTAAGTTGTAGAGAAATTAGGTTGTTTCGAAGCAGGAGACATGAAAAATGAGCAACGCCTTCGCCGGGAATCGAACCACGGACCTCTCGGTTACGCGTCGAGCATGCAGACCACTACACCACGAAGGCATGCGAAGAAGGCGGGAGAAATACCTTATAAAGTGTACAAAGGGAGGTATAGATTTTCAGACAATGTATCTGTTTATCAGGCAGAGTTAGTGGCCTTGCGAGAGGCCTTATATTGGCTTATTTCTAATTCTACGCTAGATCCTGTAGAAATTTATAACGACTGCGAAAGGGCAATTGTTTCAATTACGGATGTTTGTCTAAGTAATGATTTAATTAAACAGATGAAAGATATGCTCATCTTTCTTAGCGCTTTCAGAGACATTAAATTCTTTTGGAAAAAGAGTCATATTGGAACTATTGGTAATGAGTTAGCAGATAGAATGGCAAAAGCTGCCACTGAAAATCAAATCATTGATTTTGAACTAAAGACTTCTTTTATACTTTGAAATCCCTGCTGAAAAGAAGTAGTTTGACTCTTTGGCAAGCAAAGTGGAACGATCCGGATTCTAAATTAAATTCACATGTAGCTTAATCTCAACTGCAAGTGAGAAAAGTAAGTGACAAGTATCTTAATCAAGCCTTAACTGAACATGGACATTTTCCAGTTTATTATAATAGGTTTTGGATTAAAAATAGTGCCTGTCCTTGTGGCATTAGTAATGTCAATCTTGAGCACTATTGACATTGTCTAATTTCGTAAAATATATATCTGTAAACAAAATGAATTTATATATTGATTGTGTTTAAAATCTGCTTTCGGTTAGCCGCGTTTATGCCAGTTCTGTTACTTTAAATGCTGAGTTATAACTAGAAAAATAAAAGAGTATCTAGTAGCATATGTACCCCACTTAAGGGCACAGACATTTTTCATAAACTGGTGCTGATTTCATCAACATTTTCTAAAAAACATCTGTTTCCTATAGTGGGGTACATATGCTGTTTACTAATAAACATTTCCTCTTTTATGACATTTTAAGACATCCTCAAAACTCAATAATTTACGATACTAAAATTTATGTTATTGCTGTGCAAAAAAATAAAAAATATGAAAAAAAGTTTAAAATATTTATAAAAAAACACCTAATTTTTTTTTTCACACAGCGACTTAAGGTACTCTTAAAAATATGAAATTACGACACTGAAAAGGATTAAAATTAATACTAAAAAGATTAAAATATTTATAAGAAGTTAAAAAAAACTCAAAATGGAAATTGATACTAAAAATACTTTTTTTAAGATTCTTTTTCTAATTCATACGAATATTCTCATTCAGTCATACCTTTATAATCGAATATGTAATTTCCTTTATTATCTTGATTGCTTTGTCAGAAAGTTTTCCATGACTTTTTTGTAAGATAATACACTTTTTCTTCTCTATGTACTTCTACTTTTGCAATACATGTATCTCCATATTTAGTTTCAATTTTTCTCAATAAGATCAGATTATATCTCCCAAGCCCTAAGTCTTTCAACTTTAGAGTTTTTGGATAACATCCGAGATTATTGAATTCATCCATTTATTTGGTTAAATATTTTAAAGGCTTTCTGTTTCGGAAATTTCTTGAATATGTTTATTAGTAAACATTTCTTTTAATATTCGCACATATCTGAGATAATAACATAATACAAATTCTCTCATAATGTCTTTTAATGAAAATTTCTGACACTTGTTTGTATAAATTTCGATTACATCAGTATACTTTCTCTTCATGTTTATTTAAAAAGTCTTCACTAAAATCTTGATGTTTAATTTCCTCCCAATGTGCTACATCTTTCAATAATTCAACAGTATTTTTGTAAATTTTTTATATGTAGAAACTAATTTCATATTTAATTTTGTATAATTTAGTAATATAAAGTTATTACTTAAAGTTTGATACTCTAAAACTGTATTCCAATTTATTTTATCTTTGTTATCTAAAAGGAATTTTTCAGTTAATACTTGATATCTAGACATAATATCAAAATTAATGCGATTGCTTTCATAATCATGAATGGTTCAGATAATTTCTGATAAGGTGAAATATTATACCAAAAGCCCTATCTTTATATTCATTGATGAAACGTTCAGATAATTTTTGATATCTAGAAATCAAATTCCAGTTTACAACATTTTCAAAATTTATAATTAAATCTTCAGTTAAAACACTGTTTCCAGAAACCTCACCTCAATTAATATGCGTTTATTTAGGACTACAGTTTAGGTTTCCAGTCTAATACATCAATTTTCAAATAAGGATGAATAGTAATATCTCTCTTTGCTCGAACATTTAACAAATAACTTTATAGAGACATTAGGTATTTTTTGAAAGCAGGAGAGATGGAAAATGAGCATTGCTCTCGGCGGTATTCGAACCTCTCGAATACGTGCCGAGCGAATACGTGCCGAGCCACGGACCTCTCGAATACGTGCCGAGCGTGCTGACCACTACACCACGAAGTTATGCTAATAAGGTGGGAGAAATACCTTATAACCTTGCTTAACTTGTGTGAAAAAATTATTTATCCTTACGAATAACTGAACTCAAAAGAAAAATATTTTCGTCAATTTTAATACGAGTTTCGACAAATTCTGACGCTTTTTCAGTTATTTTATCTATACTTGTCAGCGTATTCCGCTCTGCAAACGGTAGTGATTTTTATTATCTTTCTTGAATAATCTTGCTGTTGTTTAAAGGTTTTTAGGTGAAATGAGTACATATCATCGCTTAGACAAAGGTACAAGATGGAAAACCCTGAATAGGCTTGAAGCAGGGCAATCGCAAGCTCAGGTTGCAAGAGAACTGGATGTAACACCAAGTGTCATTTCTAATTTGTGGAATCGGTTAGCAGGATAGTGTCCAAAAGACCTAGACAAGATCGTCTGAGAGCTTCAAAGACCAATGTCGTCCGATATTTGGTACTTTCTGCCAAGCATCAGAGGACATCTAGAGCAACACAACGGTTTTGTGACTCGCTACTACCATAGGAATATCAGTTTCAAGGAAGACAGTTGCCAGAAGGCTCCAAGGGACAGGACTGTATGTCAGAAAGCCTGCTGTTTGCATCCCACTCACTCCCTTCTACAAAAGAGAGGGTTTACAATGGTGCATACAACACTAACACTAGACACAACTTCAGCGGGCTAATTTTCTCATTATGAATGAGTCCGGATTCAGTCTACAACCTGCTTCTCGGTGGTTATTGAGATGGAGGTAACCTGGGACCAGAAACGATGCCAGCAACATGATGGAAAGAGACCATTATGGTGGTGAAGGAGTAATGTTCTGGGTAGGGATAATGCAAGATAGCCGCACACCGCTCCGTGTGTTTGACACTAGTTTCATGAATGCCTAGAGGTATAGGTAGGAGATTCTACAGCCCTATGTGCGACTTTTCAGGGGAGCTGTTGGCCCTGAGTTCATTTTTATGGACAACAATGCATGACCATATAAGGTCCACCTGGTTGATGACTATCTTAGAAGCGATGATATTCACCGAATGGATTGTCCAGTCAAATCCCCTGATCGTAATCCTATTGAACTTTGTTGGGATGCTGCTAAAAGGACTATTGCAATACGCCAACCCCGAACCAGAACCATTTTAGGAGTTAAAAACTGCTCTGGTGGAGGAGTGGGTGCGACTTCCACAGGCACTTCTGAACTCTCTTGTTAACTGCATGGCTACTCTTTGTGCATGCTGTCTGTCTGTCAGAGGCAATCAACACTATATTAGCCATATTTTCACTGCCATCTTTCAAACTCAAGTTTGGACAACATTGGACTCTTGGCCATAACGCATGCTAATGAATGAAATTTTCATTGTAGCTTTGTACGCATTATAGTCATACAATAAGCTATATCCATACCTAATTTCATTTATTTCTGTCCAGTATTTCTCGAGATATTTGAAAAAAAATGTTCCATCTCTTTACTTTTGTCCACCAGTGTATTAAAAATAATATTCTAACATCCCCTTCTATTAAAAATTTTGAATATTTATCCAGAGTTCCATATTTCGTAAATTTCAAAACTTTAATATTAATTCATTCTTTATTACGATGAAGTGTAATATAACTAAACGAATTAGTGTCATATAAAAGAGTTAGAACTGAATTATGAACAAATGTTTTGATTGCGGCATTTTGATCTTTGACTAAATTTCCAACATTTTCTATTATTTTCCCTTTTGCATGTATAACATTTAATATGTAAATATTTATCTTCTAATTTATTTTTAAATTATGATATGCTTTCATTTATTTGATTTTCATCATATTTTTCTTCGTTTATCGCTCCTACTAGGGCCTCTAATAAGTCTTGCATTTTCTTCAGTAAAATGTAACAAACTGATATCTGATTTCTTAATTTTTTCGATTTAATAATTTTTCAATTCAAAATAATTACGTTCTCAGCATCATGATTATCGACCGGATTTAAAAATTTTTTAAAAATGTTATTCTCCATATCATAATTTCTATCATCCACTAACTTAAAACCAGTTCCAGGATCCTACTATACTATAGGTCCTTCTTTCATTTCTTCATCTGCAAAAGATGGATAATAAGCTGTTATTATAAAGATAATTTTAGAAATCCGGAAAGGTCACCTATTATACTAGAAATACATTTCCAATCAAGCTTATCTTGAAATTTTTCAATAGATTTTTCTGATAACTTTTGATTTCCAGAAATACATTCCGAATCAATCTTATCTAGAAATTTTTCTAATAGTTCCATAATTTTATCTGGTATTTATTTAGTAAAAAAAATTAGCACCCAAAAGATACAGTATCATAATTATCTAAAATTCTTTTTTTTTTAATCAAAACTTCAATGTATATGTTTTAGTCATTTCATTTACTTTCATATTTCTGCCTTTTTGAATTTGAAATTGATTAATTTTTACAGCTGTGCAATTAGTTTAGTATGCAATTATTTTACATCTTTATGTCACTTATTTTACTTCTTACATTCTTTACGCCTTTACGTCTTTTTCTTTTATGTCACCTTTTCAGACGTATTTTGGTTCTACTTATAGCATCACGGAGGACGTAACCGTATCTGGAGGCAGTGAGGCAAATGAACGTTGCTAGTTTGCATTCGTCCTCGTCATATGAACCCATCAGCTGGCCTGTTAGTATGGGGTGTCATGGGTGTAAATCCTCGTCCCCTCTTGTTCGCATAACCGGTAATGCGGGTAGTCAGCTTTATGTTTATGAAGTGTTACAGCCTGTGGCTATTGCCCTAGCTTCAAGGCCTCTTTGACGCAATTTTTCAACAAGATAATGTACGACTGCATGTTCGCCGGGCTGTTCTGACCTTACTCGTTACAAAGGGTGCTCGACTGATGTCTCAGCCAGCATGTTCTCCAGATCTTTCATCCATTGAGAACATCTGATCATGGGTTGCCGAGATATTGGTATGCCACCACTCACCAGCTGGTAGCATTAATGAACTCTAGCATAGATTTGAAGCCGCATAAAATGAAGTACCTACATATGTTATCCAAGCTCGGTTTGACTCAACAGCTAACCAGATTAGAGCTATTATTGCTGTCAGTTGTAACAGCTCCGTGTATGAATTCTGCACGCTGTGTACTGAAAGCTATTTGCTTTTTTTCCAATCTGTTTAGAATGGATCTATTTATATAATAACATAGCATGATAAAAACAGGTGTGGGTCTGATTGTTATTTTATATTCCAAACACTTTGAAAACAATGCAACATTTGCCAAATGAATTTTGATCGAAAGCAGACCTGCTCCAGGCATACCAAAATGACTCAAATGCGGTACAATCACTGTATCTAAGAAACAAAGAATTTTCACAGACTTTCTGTTTCTTAGAAATAAAAGCAATCTCTAAGCATGAATTCCTTCTTCCAGTGAATGACCGATATAATGCTGATATCCCTATACAACACTAATATGCACAATTAACTTCAAGGCGCAGTAGCTATAGGAGCTGCTTATGAGTTTTTAACTGAGTATGGAAAATATAGTGATGAAGCTCCATACTGTAGGCGTTCAGCAATTTACGCGTACCTCACTTCAAGAGAGAATATTTAGAACAGTTGAATGGAAAACTCAGATACATGTAACTGTACTGAAGATTAATGAATGTTTGTAATCTTCCCATATGAGTGCTAAGATTGACAGCATATAATTTCAGCACGTTATTTTATATGAAGAAAATTAAGCAGTTGCTTTTATTCCAGTAAAATATATCAAAAAAGAGACTATACCATGAACATTTTAGATGCACATGAAGATACATGTGTATCTAAAATCTCATTCCTTCAGGTATGCTGAGAAATTGAATGCATGAAAACTATATTCTGGACATATATGAGTTCCTTATGCAGGTCTAATAGGCAAAATACTCGTACATCCCTCTCTCCGGCGTCCCGTTGGCCACCAGTGACCTCTGACTAGTGATTGTCCGACCCAGTTTGAATGGGCTGGCTACATGTTTTTTCTCGTGGCTTTCCGCATGTGTAACGTGAACACAAGGCAGTTTCCTTCAAGTCCCCCACAAAAGCATCCCTGATCTTAAGCACGTAGTCCTCGTGTGCTTTGCCGTATTCAAAAACCTAATCTAATCTAATTCTTTAACTCTCACTAAGCTCCGCTGATAGAATCATAAAGCTATAACTACCCCGTCTACCAATAAGTATTTGGACACTTGTGATAGAAAAGAAGAACAAAATTTATTCATATTCAGTTGTTGGTCTCCACGAGTGCCAATTACGGCCTCAACCTTCCGAGGCATTCTTTTCACAAGTTTTTGTATGAAGAAAATTTGTAATTTCTTGGAGAAGACATGTAAGCTCCTTCACCAATATTGGGCGGTTGTTGTACCCCTTAATTCGGTGATCCAAATCGTCCCACGGATTCTCGATAGGGTTCAAGTCTGGACTCTTAGCAGGTCAGCCCATTCGGTTAACTCCATTATCACCATGTTAATCCATGGCGGACCTCTCAACATTACAGCTGGCTATGTCGTCCTGAAAGTAACATAGATCCAACCCGTAAAGCTGCTACAACGTAGAAAGCTACTGTCATCCAAAATAGTGCAGTAGTCGTCGGCATTTAGTTTACCATGAATTTGGACCAAGCTTTCAGTCCATCCAGAAGAAACACCTCAAGAGGATAATTCCACCTCCTGCGAGAACAATGTATTCTAGCAGGAGGAATTAATTCTCTAAGCAGACGTCAGAAAGGTAGAGGATCTGCCATCGGTGCGGTAGAAGATGAGCCTTGATTCGTTTCTGATCAATGGTTCACTGTTGACGTGCTATGCAACGCATTACTCTAGCATCGCTGCTGAACTTAGTGATCAAAGTCTTACGGCCAGCAGCACGACAATGAAAACTAAACAGATGTGCTTTCCTAGGGATGGTATTTATCAAAGCAACACTCTCGGTTGCCTGCTGAAACTCCTGGAGTATGTGGGACATTGGTTGGGTGCAGTTCTTCTGAATTTCTCTGAACAGCATATGTCTTCCTGTTTTCCTCAGTTGCGTGGGTCTGTCAACTTGGCGCACATTCCGACAATCACCTCTTACCTTCCACTTCTGAATCACATAGACCAATGTGGAATTTGGGTAATTTAGCTCGCTACATATGCCCCTTAAGAATCGGCTGTTTTTGTGACACCCGACGATTACACATTTCTCGAAATCAGATAACTCTGCACTTCGTAGCATCATGCACGCGACTAATGCCAATGTTGTTTTTAACGCGACATTTAATGGCAGAAGGTGTAACGTATATCAGAACTGTAGATATGTGCATTTGTGTGGGTGTCCAAATAGTTATTGGTAGATAGTGTACAAGAGGAGAATCGCTATGCGAATTGACCACTACGATATCAGACTTCTTAAGGAACGTATATTGAAGACTACAGAGAAACCTGTCTTCGAACGTCTAGTCAATATTTGTGGAGAGCTTGCAATTGCTTTAGATGGAATATTGATTGTAGTTCCTAACTGTTTGACATCACAATAAATATATTGTTGTTGGTCTCTATTTTCTATAAGCGTGACTACACTTAGTAGCGAAATGTTTTGCCTGTTACATTGTCACATACAGTTTCTAGATAATTTACCCTCTGAACTAAGTTATCAATACAAATGATTTTTTACAAAACGTATTATGCCAAAGCATATCATATTTTTCAAATTTCAATAAAATAATTTCTTGTAATTATTTGCTTACGTTGACTCATCTGTGGAAATCAGCACGAATTAGAAACTCCATTTCATTTAGCTTCTTTTTTTAATATAGAGCTTTGAATTTAATAAAATGGTTGATTTTTGTCATTACATTGTAGGGATTTATACTTATTTTAAATAACCAGTTAATTTAAATTTTAAGTTACTTTCCTATAAGCCTTCATTCCCCTAATTGTCAGTGCCAGAATATTTAAATTTAGTAGCGCGCAAGAAATGCAAATTCTACCAGTAGAAAAATAAATTAAATATCGACGTTCCAGTAAAGAAAGATAGAGTCCGGGATATTGCCGTGCGTGCTTAAATGCAAACTTCTGTTTACCAGTACTGTTGGTTTTGACGTGGCTTAAGCGCTAGTATCTTGCGGCTACTACACTCCTCTACGCGCTGTAGGCTACAGGATTATATGAGCCCTGCAGTGTAATTCTACTATTTGTGAATATCTCTTAATTTAAGTTTGATACTACTGTTTCAGTTACCGCCCAAGTTGAGGTGTAGTATGTTGGCGTCAAGTTGACGCATTGTAAATAAGTTAAAGAGTTTAATAAAGGGCAGTTTTTACCCTTCGTCAGTGCAATCACTATCTCTCAAGGTTCTACACAACAGCAGGAAGGTAGAACGTTACAACATAATTGAGAACAAACGGTTTGATTCGATCGGTTTATTTGAATTTCGACGAAGTTCTTGAAGTCTTCCTGCCTAAGAAGAACTTAACAAACAAACAAACAAAAATAACTTGAGGATTCTCAAACTTGAGCAAATAAACTGCTTCCATGCATAATTTAGAAAATAATTTGATTGAAATAGGTATTTATCACAGTTTGCACATTTATTTCAGTCGGTATAAATTTTCTTAAGCGGATAAAAAGACAGGATGTTGAGGAGAGGAAACGTACAAGTGGAGCACCGGACATTGCAGAAATAGAGCTGCAGTTCTTAGAAAAATGCCTGATATTCCAATCAGAAAATATGGATCAGCCCGAAGGTACGTACTTCGAACAAATTGTCTCTTCGTTACAAATTGTCTCTTCGTTACAAATCCAAAAGTTATATATTACTTATAATTCAAAATTTCTGTATAAATATTACATTTAAGCTCAGTGCAATCCCAAAAAGTTCTATAATTTTCATGCTTATGGAATCTATTTCTGTATTTATATATTAAAAATACCTTAGTTTATGTTTCATATTCATTTGAGGAAAGTTATTGTTAATGCATTATATGACTATTAAATATATTATTTACACTTTCTTAAAAAATCAAAGTAACGCTTACTATATTATATGTATCTGCTGCTAAATACTATGCAAATAATATTATTCTCTAAATGTTCTAATATTTGACAAATATCTTCATTCTAGAACTCTATAAATAATACGAGAAGTAAAAGTTGTCTAATGGTCATTAAAACGGCCATTTTTCATTTTAAAAAATATAAACTAAAATAAAAAGAATAAATAACTGCTGATTTGCTGTTATCAAAAAAGAAAAGACATTTTTCAGACCGATTTTCAGCAAATTCTGAAAGTGATGTAAACTTCAATAACGAGTAATTTTTTTAGACAGACATTATTATAAGACCTTGTCGTTATATATAAGAAATACCTTTTTATATTAGAAGTTTATTGCTGTAGAACTTTTCTTGTTATTAATAAATCTTGGAATTTGATACAACAACATAACTACAACAAAACAATACAACATAACTACAACTATTTCGCCTAAACTATTGGTGCTTGTAACTTGCGCTAATTATGTACTTATTTTTTCAGTGGTTTGTACAGTATGAAATGCAAAATTTAAGAAATCATTAATTTAATTTAAATGATTCACGAAACATCGAAATAATTAAATGGCTAATGTAATTGCATGTAACATTTAAATGAACGTTCGGTAAATAACTGTTTTATGAATAAAAACGGAAAGCAATTATGCATTTGTTCCCAGGATTGCATTCCTATGTTTATGTTTAGGAATTACACGAATACAAAATAATTTCATTGTTTTATTTTTGGGGAAACATAAATGAGTTGCGTGCTTAACAAAATTAAATATAATTCCAATGCATTATTTATTGAAAAAAAATTGTATAATATATTTTACATGTATGCATTATATTTATTTCAAAGAAATGGCAGTAAGATAATTTTATCTTTTATTCGCATTATAATAAATACGCCAAAAATAAAGGATTTCAATTATCCACATTTTTCGAATATGCTTAGCAATTGTTCCCTCCATTTAGTCTAGATATTTGGAATCGTAATTGATATTGTGGGTAATCACATTTTATTTGATTGCGAAATAAAATGGCACTTGTGATAATCTTACAGAGAATATGATTGTTTCTTTGCAGTTCATTAAGATATAGAAAGGAATTAAACACTTCATTTTTATTCGGAGGTACTATTTAAATTACACATAATTTTAACTGTTAAAGCATTGCAAATTCTATAACTTTTATTCCATTTTCTTTTCTTTTAATATAAATAATTCTTTTTAAAAAATTTTATTTGTTCTTTTTGCCATTTATTATGTGTCGTTGTGTCGTTTACATAACACGAAGTATATTTCATATCTTCTGTCTGAGTGAAAAGTAGGTTTATAAAAGTTGATAAATCCTATAATTTAATCAAAAATTAAATACGCGTAACTGCGCTTATCTTCTCAAAAACTTAAATTATAAAATTATGAAGCTACGCGATTTTGCAGTCAATTAAACTGCTTGATTAAAAGCTCGAAATTTCCTTGTAAATCAGAACTAAATCAGCAAAGACCTTTTAATCAGGAACTTTAATTTTAGCTGCGTGACATAATTAGTAGGTTTTTAATCAAAAATCAATAATCATTAAGACCACATTTCTTAAACCTTCTCACACGCATAACAGTTTTGTGTAAATTCATGCGGAGAACGCTTTTCTGAGTAATGTGACTTGCATGTATGTGAAACGGTTTTTCCTTTTCAAACCCTTTTTTTTTCTCTTTTTAAGCCCAAAGGGTCGCTAAGTCCAAAGGGTCCAGAAGGGCTATTAATCTCGAAACGGCGTTTAACATCGAATCACTAAAAGCGTTGCATCATTTTTCCAATTGTTAACACCAAATATTATCGCTCTGTATTATATTTAAAGAAATTAAATGCTGAAAATTCTGCATGAATGTATCACTGTTTCTCGCATTGTGAAACAACATAGGTACCCAGAGCCATCAAATTTTGAATAGCAATGGCAGCACTGTACAGAAAAAACATTTTTATCTCCAGCGCGCGAGACTGTGGGAAATTCCAAAGATATGCTGTTTTTAAATATTTTCATACCAAAGGGGCGTAAGTCCAAATGCTCTCAAAACACGTATGTGTGTAAATGAAAAAAAAAACGCTCTTTTGAGCTT
Source organism: Stegodyphus mimosarum (assembly GCA_000611955.2). Lineage (NCBI taxonomy): Eukaryota > Metazoa > Arthropoda > Arachnida > Araneae > Eresidae > Stegodyphus > Stegodyphus mimosarum. The sequence continues at coordinate 26,327 of KK112468.1, forward strand.
AATATAAAGTTTTAAAACTTTCAGATTTTTATTTTCTTTCATTTTTTCCAAAATGCACGGAACAAAATACTACAATAATTAATTTATATTTAATTTTAATAATTAAATATAAATTAATCAATTAATTTATATCCTTGTTTACTTTTTATTTTATATTTATTTTTCTTAAGCTATCATTTTTCATTTATTGTAGCTTACTTTTTATTCACAGATCAGGTTAATCAATCATAAAATAAACTTTTTAAAGCATTTAAAAAAATTGGTTGTAATGCATGATTTTTTCCCATTGAAAATGTGCGTTATATTTCCAGAATGTTACGCTTAGACAAATTTCTTTGAATAGTTCATTGTTATTTTTTAATTGATTTTTAAATGTTAAATGCTAAAGATTAAACTTCTGTTAAACGTAGTTTAAGTACTTAATTTTTGTGTGTTAGAAACGGATGATTCGGATAATTGAAGCAATCAGTGAGTTCTGACATTACTTTTGATCTTACTAATTTCTGACATTACGCCCGTGACAATTGAGCAAAATAGGAAAATTTCGAATTTTCATATGCTTTCTGATGACGAGGATAGATCGAAGAAGAGGCATTAGATAGCATTACTTGCAATCTAATGTAATAAAAATCTTCGACTTGCTTCATTTAAGGTTTCCGTTTTTCAGCATTATATACTTTTCCATTAATGTCGAAGACCCTGCGACTCATGTAGCAATTTTTGAAATTCTGAAATTCATAGAGAAAATTTTGGTGGCAAATGGCTTACCACTACTTTTGAGCTGAAAACATTGTTCACATTGTTTAAAGCTCGTGACACTAATTGAAATTCGCGTATTTATCACATTGATCATGTCGCAGGACATTGTGAAGGAAACATAGAATTATTTTGTCTTGGGTTCAAATACGAATATGAACTTGCACAAACTTATGTTCCAAAATCAAATATTGAAAGGATAACGATAATTTTCTATTTTTCTCCAAATATTTTATTTTGGTTCAATAAAGAATTTTTCCCATATATTTTTTAAAATTCAAGTTTCTTGAAGATTTTGAAATAGAAAAAATATGCAATATTTGAAAGTTTTTTTTTCTGAAATTTATTGATCTGAGAGAAAGTTAATTGCCATAAAAATTAAGTCCGCCTCCAGTGGACGAGATGTAAAATTGCAAAACACCAGTAGTTTGATCCGGTTTCAAATTGTGTCGAGCAGGCTAGCTGCATGGGGAGTTTTTGTGGTTTTTTCCCCGTATAACATGAACGCAAATCAGTTTTCTTTAGCAGTTCCTCAACGAATCATTTCTTCTTTAAGCAGTTATCTCTTTCCGCCTTTACGGTAATCTCAGTAATCCAGTCTATAAAACTAATTCAATATCCAGAAGTGCATACATATGCGATTTTTAACAAAATTCAGTTTAATTTGTTTACATGGTGAAGGATATTTCCATTTGTTTAAGTAATGATGAAATTATCTTCATCATCCAAGCAAAAGAAATTTGTAGATATTACATGGAACATTAAACATGTCCTTTTAAGATATTTTATCAAATCTGCTCAAATAAACAGAGCATTTATGCAAGTAATTAAAATATCTTTAAATATATTTACAGCATATTTCTTATGCAACAAGATATCATAACTTCATAGTAAATGAATCTCATGAATTCTGACTGAATGTATAGCAATCGGGAGACTAATGCTTAGGGTTTTAAGAAAAATACATGTCGATGGAAAAGCAGTTTCATCACTATTTACAAATATCAACATTATAGCTATTTACATTTCTCGAATGCCTTTGCATAACTATAAAAGTAAAAAATGGAGTTACAGGTATCATAAAAATAAAACTGAAGCAAGCGGACAACAAGAAAATACATTTCCAATATTTTGGAAAGTTAAAAGTAATTTTATTTACATATTCAGACAGAACAGGTTTAAAAATCCATTTTGAATTTTTAGTTTTTTTTAACGGAGAAAATCGGTTATATTTCCCCAAGCTATTAAAAGATACACTTACCGGACAAAAAAATAGGCTTCTGCAATAAATAATAACTGCTATTAAATTTATCCCTCTTTGGCCCAGATAACAGTAGCGGTTTGGGGAAGCATGGCTTCCCCAAATCTGTGAATGAAGTTTAGATTTATGTGATGTCATCCTGCAACAGATCCAGAAGTTTGCTTAAAATTCCTGAGATATCTTTTGCCTTTTTTTTAACTTATTGTGTAGAGACATTAGGTTACTTAAAATCAGGAATGATGAAAAATGAGCAACGCCTTCGCCGGGAATCGAACCACGGATCTCTCGGTTACGAGTCGAGCGTGCTGACCATTACACCACAAAGGCACGCGAAGAAGGCGGGAGAAATACCTCATAATTGTTTTAAATGGTCCATAAATTCCCGATAGAACTCAAGTCTGGGAAATTTGCTGAATTGGGAATATGAAAAATTTCTCAGAACATCCTTAATCAGTTAAAGTTCGAGCTTGATGAACTTTAGCAAAACTCCTTAGAAATTCTGTACCTTTTAAGTTATGATCTTGGAAAAATGGTTTATTCACAATTGAATTATCAAAAGATGGGAGGAAAAACGCAATATCCGTTCATCCAGATTCCTTCGAATGCAAGTGCATGTTAAATGCGGCAAGCCGGCTAATTCAAAGAACGTTAAATGATCCAAAACGTCAAAGAACCACTGTCTGTGTGTATCATACGTTACGCCAGTCTTTATTGAAGACTTCACATAGCCTTCAATTCACTCTGTATCTGATATCATTTCTGGAAAGGTAGAAACGGTATTCATATAAGACCAGATGACCCATTTCCAGTTTCCACAGTTCAATTCTTAAGCTGTTTAGTTTATTGCTGTCTTATCGTTTTGTGTTTTGGTGTTAACACTATTCTTTTTTGTGCGGTACTGCACTCCATATATTAATAACATGACGATCCCCGCGTAATATTGTAGAGTCCTTAGATTATTTTGAACAGGAGATGTGAAAAATGTGCAATGCTCTCTCCGGGACTCGAACCCTGGCCCTTTAGGTTGTTTACTCTTCGACATACGTGTCGAATGTACTTCCAGTTACACCACGAGGCATGTGGAAAGGAGGGAGAAACGGTATTCATATAAGACCAGATGACTTATTTCCAGTTTCTACAGTCTACATTATAATATTCGTTCTGAAATAGGATTACGTGATACATCATTGATGCTTTTAAGCACATGCTCCTTCGTTACGAATTGTTTTCTAGGCATTTGGCAGACAATCTCTAGTTATCTCAGTCCACGAATACATTTTCTCCAAACGCAATTCTAGCGATATTTTGATGCAGGATGCCTTTCGTCACCTTTCTTTAAAACATATTTCGTTATATTGCGTGAAATACCAGAAAATTACGTTACATCTAGCTCATTATGCCATACGTTACACTATTCATTATGCCATACATTACATCTAGCTCATTATCATTTGAAAGGCCAAATGTATTTACACCTTTTTTTCTACTCAGTAGTGTCTTTCTTGAGACCCATCTTGCATTATGTAAATAGCACGAGGAGCACCGATAATGAACTAAAAGGTAGGTAGGCATGTACTATAAAAAAGACTATAAAAAAGAAACACGGTACGTACCCCTAAAATTCAGAAAACACACTTGACATTTGAGAATATGCATTATACACCAATTACTTTGGATGTTATAATTTGAAGCGATACAGACTAAGTACTGTAAGACTAAAAGATTGAAGCAATGTCGCTATTTTAATTCTTTTATACCTCACATGATTGTTTTTTACTATAGAGCTCTTGAAAGGTTAAGTTCTGACGTATCGACTTTGCTGTAACATTGTTTCTCAACTGGCATTTGAAGACTTATTGATCCGGTGTTTCTCTTTCCTCACGCATAGATATACTATTATCTGTTATATTTTTTGCACAAAAGTATGTAGGAAAGACACCGTGACCAGTTATATACTGGTTTAGGTGGAAGTTAGTGCTTTATCTCTGATTATTATAGAGTTTTCTGTCTTGGAATCTTTGTCCATTCTTTTTGACGAAGATCTTTCGGAAGCAGGTCAATTTCATAATAAAGACAAGACAACGTATTGCTAAAGTTGTTGGATTGATATTTTGTACTGCTTCTTTAGCCAGCTGATCAGCATATTAATTCGTTACATCTTTTGCAAGAATTTTGATTCTTTTAATGCAAATTTTTAGTTCAAGACTATTTTAGACGGTTATTAATATTTCTTTCATTATTGGAGATATGTTTTTGGTTCAGAAAGCGTGAAGAGCCGAGAAGTAGGCTGAGGAAATTTGTAAGTCTCGGAAGCAGTTATTGATTACTTCCGTTATAGCAATTTGTCAGACTAGGAAAACAGTATTCCTTTAGAGACAAGGATGGTTAGGGGAAAAAATACAGTCATTAAAAATCCTGTTACACACTATGTCTTATGACAAACGGTGTCATAAGACGTAATGTGTGATACCGGCGCTTCGCACTTTGAGACCAAACCAGCTCGAAAATTTTGGAAATTTATCCATTAAGGTGTATGTAGAAATATTTCTCAAAACGTTTCATCAAAAGCGGCTCAATCCAAGAATAAAAGTGTTTCACTATTTGGTGACTTTGATAGTGTAAACAGAACGCGTATGGTAGTCTTTCGCTGTGTGAAGCTGAACTATTACCAGCCATCCATGAAGGATCTAATTTTTGTTCGGTGTCTGTATAATTAAATATGTATCTCATATATATATAAAACAGGATTTTAATTTCTTTCAATGCATTTTTTAATAGTTTGTAGAAATAAAATTTATTCTGTCCATTTACGAACGGGAGTAATGTATTATAAACAGACAATTAGACATGGGTTGTTGCATCAGAATTTAATTAATGTTATTTATAACCGATGTAAAAAGCTACTTAGAAATTTAACTGCCTATAACGAAAGAAGAAAATAATATTAGAGCTTTTAATTTTAACATTGTCCATATTAATGTGGTTTCATGTTATTGTACATTATTTACACATTAAACTCGATGTAATATAAATAGGGAGAGTCAGGAGTCGCAGTGCTATCGCCGGGATTCGAACTCTAGACTCCCCAAATTTGCGTCCAGCGTACTTCCAGTTACACCACAAAGGCATGCAGAAAGGAGGGGGAAAATACCTTATATACTTCGCCTTTTAAAGGGCGACTGGGATTGAAGGGACCCAATAGCTGAATCTAGTGGTGATGAATTATAGTCCACTTTCTTTTTATTTCGGATATTGCTGTAAAGACGTTTAGAATTTTTTGATGTCAGGAAACTGAAGAAATTCGCAATGCCCTTGCCAGGATTCAACATATGGATCTCCCGAATAGCGTCAAACTTGCTTCTAGTTACACCACGAAGGAATGTGGAAAAGAGGGAGAAAATACCTTATATATGTAATAAGGGAAAGATAGCTCAGAATAAAATATCAGTAACTTTCATGCAAGAAAGCTGAAATAAATATTGAAAGATGACACATGCTAAGTTTTTTAAATTATTGGGCTCAATCCTAGAAAACGCTGCACAAATCGAGACGTTGTTTACTTGTCTTAGGCTTGGACACACCTTAATATGACATAATATTGACTACGCTTTCTTTTAAAAGCACAGTTACGCTATAGCTTCATATTCGAAGAAAACTTAAATTACATTTTAACTGAGTTGAAATGTTAGGTTTATAATGTTTAATAATAACTGCGCGAGATTTTTTTATTATAAATCTACTTTTGTGTGTCGTGTGGTATTGTTAACATTAAAGCAACGAGTTAAGCTCTCAAAAATGCATCATTAAAATTTACCAAACGATTGAAAATATTGAATGAATGATTTAAAAATTATAACCATAACTACTCAAAATACAGGAAAGAATTCTTTTGCTTAAAGAACTTTTTGATCATTAATGAGTGTGTCTCATTCTGCAGTATGGATGATTATCTGAATCTGGAATTTTTTATTATCATTTGGAGCGAAAAGGTAAAAAAAGCATGACTAATTTTTGTATGGAGGAAAGTTTGATTGCAACATCGAATAAATGTCCAATCTGTGAAACTAACATGTAACTAGTAGAGCGAAAGAACTGTATAGATGGCTTTGAGTGGACGTGTAGAGTTACTGGAAGCGAATGTAAGCATCAAATTTCAAGATCTGTTCGAAAGCACTCGTGGTTCGAGAAAAGTAAATTAAGCATGTGTGGTGTTTTGAGAGTTACCTATATGTGGCTGAGTAAGTGCGAGAACGATTTTATACGATAGGAATTACGTATTGCTAAAAAGACGGTGACAGATTGGTAAAGTTTTTGTAGGTGAGTGTTCATGGAGTTATGCTTGAAGGAGAATGTGATGTTGGGTAGGGAAGGCGTGATTGTGGAAATTGACGAAAGTAAATTTAGTAAGCAAAGATATCAGAGAGGGAAAAGAGTCGAAAGGAGATGGGTGTTTGGTTTGCTTGAAAGAGGGACGGTTATATGTGTGTTTAGAGTGGTTGAAAGCAGAGGTGCCGAGTCATTGTTAGAAATTATTGCACATAATGTTCTGCCAGGATAAACTGTTATTTCGGATTGCTGGAAAGCCTATAATTGTCTCGAGTCCGAAGATATATGGTCCTAAAAGTGAATCATAGCTTGTCTTTTAAAGATCCGGAGATAGATGCGCATACCTACAGTACCGAGGGGACTTGGGAAGCAATTAAAAGAAGTTTCCGGGGTTTTCCGCAGGCAAAAGGACAATTCGATTTGTATCTGAGCACATGTGGAGACGGTAACGTAAGAAATCCGACACGTGCAAATTAATGGAGATATTTCTGAGATGTCAGCAATATATTCTGCAAAAAGGATAGGACTGAAGGTAAGTTTCATTTATTATTATTGGCTTAAGTGAAATATTGGTTTCACGTCAAGTATGGTAATTTCGATGTTAGGTAATTACTTTATTCTGGTAGGTTAATTTTCGGTGTTGTGTCATTTTTCTGGAAGCATTTTTTTATAACTCGAACCAATGCAGTTGATTATGCGCGAGTTCCTGCAATTCTCTGATTTTTTTAAGTGAAAGCAGATTGCTGAGTATATGAGCAATGCAGAGTTTATTCAACTGTCTGACTTTTTTAAGTGAAAAGAGATTGCTGTGCACATGGGCAAAGCCAAGGTATTGCGCAGCGCCGAAGTTGTGCGTGATGCTGAGTTTATGCAATTTTCCGACTTTTTTAAGTGAAAATAGATCGACGTGTACATGGGCAAGGCCAAGGCAGCGAGCAATGCCGAAGTTTGTGCAATTCTCTGATGTTTTTTCAAGTGAAAATAGATCGATGTGCGCATGGACAACACCGAGTTTCTGAAGTTTTTTTTATCTTTTTCGAGCGAATACAGATCATTGTGCACATGGGCAAAGCGAGTTTGTGTGTGATGGCGAGCAGTAATATAAAGTATTTTACGTGCAATGTTTAACATATCGTTTGTACATTTTAAATTTGTATTGCTATTTTAATTGTAAATTATAATATCAGACATCTTTTGTTTTTGTATTTAAATTGTATTTTTAATTGTTTTGTTTTGATATGTTGATAATACTTTCCGACTTGCGATAAATATCGATAGTCTGACGGTGTACTCAACAGTAGAAAAACTGTAAACTTTGATCCTATAAGTAACTTTTACCTTATTATTTTAATATATAGTGTTTGCTGTCGCAATTGCACTTGATAATATGTGTTCATTGATAATATGTGTGTGCGTGTTAAGCACTCCTTAGTGTTCGAAATTTGTAGTATTTATTTTCTTAGCTTAATTTCTCTCATTGCGAGAAATAAGATTTTTTTCTTTATTAATGTATAGAATTCTAGTATGCCTACAGAGAATAGGACGTGATTTAGGAATTTAAGAAACAATGATATGAAAGCTGTGTATGATGTTCATATGCAATTCAAATGTTCCATAATGTGAATTTAAATTTTAAAAAAAATCTTTTATTATTTGTATAAATGCTAAAACTTAAAAATCTTTGAAAATACTGAAGCTCTATGAAATACAAGTATGAGAGACTGCGACGTTATTTACCCTTTTAATAACTGGTAGAATTCACTTACTGTATCATGGTTATTTTAAATATAAAAAAAAATCTGAAAGGTTCAGATTTCAAATTACGTCCAAAGGGGCGTTTTTTAAACATTTTGTATGTTACTTTTATTTATTGAATATCATGTTCTTCGCATTTAAACCATAAAATTCAGTTAAAGAACAATATCGCAAAATAATTTTAAACTGAGCATATCTTTAGAATTTCTTACACACAGTCTCACGCGCTGCAGATAAAAATGTTTTTTTTTCTGTACAACATTGCCATTGCACGCTTTGAAATCCTTGAGTTTGTTAATCAAAAATTCGTTAAAGTTTTACAAAATATGAAAGCATTAATAAAACAAATTCCAAATTTCAAATTTGGGCTTCCAGATGCCTATATTCGCAACAGGATTACGGCATTCAAAATTCGATGGCTTTAGGTACCGTCGTTTTATCACAGTGCGAGAAACATACATACATTTATGCACATTCTTCATTATTTAATTTCTTTAAATTTAATACAGGGCTGCAATATTTTGTGGCAACAGTTTGAAGTACTGACTTTTAATGTTTCCGACGTAAAATCGCAAGACGAAAACAATAGTCCTTCAGGGACAAAGCTCCCTTGGACTAACAATTTATTATACTTGTTTTCAGTACGGCCTAAGCTTAACTGTTAAAAATGTAAATTTAAAATAAAGAATTTAGTTTTAATTTACAAAATAAACAATTCGTTATTGTTATTTTCAGCAGAAAATAGAAAGTACGCGTAGTGTAAATGCGAGAATACTAGATCTATGATAATACATAGTGACGTCACAAGTTTATTCCCACCCATTTATTGGCGTCACTTAGCTCCACCTTCGCAACTTTGTTTATGCAGCGTATTGAGCTTTTACCAATTATTGCATTCTTTGATTTTAAAAAATAGAACAGGAACGTCAAGAAAAAATTCCCTTCAGAGTACTTTTTATTTATTTTGAAAGTGATTTTTAACTAAACTTTTTAGTATATTATATCCCCCATGCTAAGAAATTAATAATAAGTTATCAATAAATTAGTAAGTTTAATTTCAAAAATTTGTGATTTATTCTCTTGTTGCCTACAATCTTATCATAATTTTTCTTTAATTTATGTCAAAAGTCTAATGAACTTAACTTGATGAGAAAAACTGAATTTAAATCTGCACTACAAACTTAATTATTGTAATAAAAATAAAACTTCACACGCTGCTTGAAAAGAAGAATACTCTCTCTAGAATCGCACCTACTCTGGTATAAATATTCTGGTGAGCTAATTACGTCATTCACTTCTGCTACCTTCCACCTTGCTAATAACTCCTCGCTTTGCTTACCCGTCTAAAGTGCCTGCGTCTTAATTCTAAGAATCAATGTAAATAGTAATTTATCATCTTTCATTATGACTCAATCATAGAAATGTATCGGATTTCATTATGATTGGATAAACATCTATGGAGATGATTTATATGTGTGAAAATAAAGACTGGAGGTTTTTCATGTTTTATAACTTTCATCTGTAAGTCTTCACGCTCAGCTATGACGGCTGCAAGCTAATTCCTCCTTCTATGCTCATCGAAATAATCACACACACACACATATATATATATATATATATATATAATTTTGGTGCTGCCGATCGCAACCGAAAAGGGAGGAGCACAACTATATACAAAATTTCAACATTCTGAACCGACTCTTTTTTGAGTTATGCGAGATACATGCATACGTACACAGAAGTCACGAAAAAATCTCTTCTGAATCCATTTTAAATCCTTCTGGCAATCCCTTGTGGAAAAAAAAACGTCCTTTATTCTGTTCTTACGTAGAGTTGTCGCACAAAAACATCGTTAAATTGCGTGCGTAAATTCGATAGCGGTCAAAATGGATATTTTCGTTGAAATATGATACCCGAAAATGTTTCGCCATTACAATACTCCCTTCTATTCATCCAATGAAGTAAAAATGCGGCAAAAGGTTATAAACGATGCATCCCCCTTTGTCTTTAAAATTGCATGTCATTATTTACTCAAACGCATAAATGTGAAGAAATTTTTCTGATAGATAGATTATAATATTATATGCACATAATATGCATTATATGCATATGATTATAATATCTACGTATAAGAGACAAAAATGTCTCTTGAGTTAACAATATTTTGATAAAATACCTTCTTCAAGCATCCGAAAGCGGAAGGAAATTATCAGGAAATGCGAAACAAAGCATGACTGCGCAATACATTTGGTATCTACGTTTAGAATAGCGCGCATATTTCAGTATTTCCAACTTTTGAGTAAAAGCAGCTCCTCATCTGTGCTCTTGTCATATTACATGAGCTCTGAAGACCTCGAAAGTAAGAAATGTCTTTCTAGAATGTGGCTGAGAATACCATGAATAAAGAAATGTATACAAATTACAAAGTTGGAACAAAAAGTAAGATTTCCGACAAAATTCTCGAAATTTATTTGCCAGAATTTGTTTTCCTGTTCTAATTTCAGTGGATGTTTTTAGACGCAATTAGATGCTCTTCTAATTTCAGTGAGTGTTTGAAGACGCAATTAGATGCTACACAGGAAATATGTTTATATGAATGATAAATTAACAGTTCTTACAAATCATGACAAGTCCTGAAGTATGGTTCAGAAGTACAGTTTGAATTGCAATACGATGTTATAACCTAAACATAATTTTCCAACTGAAATTCAAAGGTAATTGGTCGAAGTTTACGGTGAAAGACTAATAGGTTCCAGCGCCTGGAAGAATGTAGTAGAAATTTCAGGAATGGAATGCTAGAAATGAATGGTATGAATCGCAGTAACAGTCAAACCGTTGTAAAAAAAGTGCTTTGCGTGGCATAAGAACTGAAAAAGTGATTATGAAGAACATTAGGCAAAACATACGAGATATTACTGACTTAAATCTCTCATTTAAAGCAGTCTATAATATTGCTCGTGAAGCAAAAAACTGTATTACAGGAAAGTTTGAAAACCGTGATGTTGAAAAATTTGACTGAAGGGACAGAAATTGGCGTTTCTCAGTACCTTCAACAGTTTCCAAAGTTTAATACAGAAAGAAATGTGTTTCTAGAAATAATTATTACTAGTAAAGAGACTTGATTAGCTGATTATCAGGGATGAGATTCCATCCCATAGAGAGACGTTCATTAATGAAATGGAAACATTTCTCAATTTTGTGATATAGTAGTAGTATACAGTTTGTGATATAGCATTCCCCATATCTTTTCTCCATATAGTCAAAAACGACTGCCTAAAGTTTTCACTTCTTAAAAAGTACTTCGAAGAGTACCTTGAATTCCCAGATACAGATTGCTGTTCGTAAATTGGTTTAAAAAGTTTTCAAGCTTTCGAAAAGCAAAGAAATTTCAAATTGCCTTTGATAAAATAATGCATTCGTTTTTCTAGGAAACTATGTAAAAAGAAGCAGTCAACTTTTTTGTCTTACACTGTTCAATATTTCTCGATTTACTTTTGCATAAAAATTTCTACAAAATATGAAAGCTTGCTTTTATGTTCTCCTACATACAAAACATAAAATGAAATATCAGTGCAAAATCACAATAGAAATTCCGGAGGAAATAACAGGGAAAATATATTTCATTTAAGGTGGCAAACCTTTTCTTTCCTTGTATGGATCTGGAAGGTGAGTAAGAAAAGTGACTGCACCATTGAAACAAATGTAGTGTGTTAATGTGTATTGTACAGGAAAATGGTGAGTGCTATATTAAATTTGAGCCTCCAATTTTCCTTTTAAGTAACAATCACGTTCAAATTCGCTGAAACAACCTTGTATTTGGCGTACATTTACTAAAAACATTCAATCGATTTCGAGTGCAGCTACAGGTCCCTCCTCATCAGGAGAACAAAATATCCAAGTCTAAAAAACAATGGCCACATGGAAATAAGCAACGAAAGTCAAAATGGTGCACGTGGTAAAACGATATAAAGTAGAATTTCCTCGAAAATGCCGGTTTATAACACAAATTACAACATTCCATGCATACACACATGCACCATTTTGACTTTCGTTGCTTCTCTCCACGTGGCCATTGTTTTTCAGACTTGGATATTTTGTTCTCCTGATGAGGAGGGAGCTGTAGCTGGCCTCGAAATCGTTTGAGTGTTTTTAGTAAATGTACGTCAAATACAAGGTTGTTTCAGCGAATTTGATTGTCCCATTGGCGTGTTTCTCTTCTATTGTAACAATCACGTGTCTGAGATTATGTCATTAACCAAGATGGCCATGAACTTATTGCAACTAATTACACTTGTAGCGTAAATGATTATGTACCAAAATGATGGCGAAGCTATGAAATTGGTAAAGATGTGACTTTAACCTATCATCTTATTGCTATAAGCTGAGGGAAAGTGGAGAAAACGACTGCTTACCAGAGGAAACGCCTAAAGGCATAACATTTTGAAAGAATTCTCGGTAATACTAATGCAGCAACATCAGTCATGACTGCGGAAACATTTACTAATAACCCGTGCGTTTTGTATTCATTTAGCAACGTTTCGGAAATTGTGGCATCCCAGCGTGAGCCAGCCTTAAGCTGTTACGACGTTTTTGTCATGTGATGGGAGAAAAAAGAAAAATAGCACAAATTGTTCGCCAATTGTAGGATGTAAAAAACAAAAGTTGTACTATGCAGCGATGAATGATGGCTTCGGAAGTTATGTATTAAACACATAATGTGTGATCAGCTGCTATAGTAGCGTTGAATATTACAGACATTTGTGAAATGAAGATTATGCATTCATTAACCTCTAAATGCATTCAACTGAGTTAACTCCAAACTAAGTTATTCCCGCAGCCGAGCGAATACGTTGAAGAATTTGTTTTCAGATATGAATCCAACAGAATATATTCGCTACAATCCTGAGTTAAAAAAATAAAGAAAGAGTTTAAGTAAGAAATAAAATAAAGAAAGAGGCTAAAAGATGTTGATTTAAACTAATGATAATAATAATAATAATAAACTGGAGAAAAAATGCCACTTTCTGGATTTTTGTTGGAGAACTCTAGAAAGAGAATGGAAGTCTTCGTTTTACTGGTGCCGAGGTGATTAATTATTCCACTTGGAATTTGGGACCATGGAAAAAAGAAATGTATTGAGTCTAGTGAGTCGAGTTGGTATTGTTATATATTGTTCTTCATTTTGAAAAATTGATTTTTAAGTTGCACTATCTCGTTTTTCGTAGCCATAAAACTGCTATCACATGATGCAATCAAACGTGTAACCGTATTTCTGACACATCTTCGATATAAATATATTAAAATACGTATTCGACATCATTCAATTATTTTAATTGGATTTTATTATTTTATTTAGGATGAGTGATAAGGATAATTTATTCCTATAACCTCCGCTTTTACATAATTGCTTAGTGAGTACAATAAGAAAAGCAGAAATATTTCAAAAGTATTTTACTGTTTCGGATTCAAGTAAAAGAGAATAAAACTAATTTTCTTCTTGTTTTATTTAACGGGAAATTAAAAAAAAACTTAACCATACGTCAATTCATCAAATGGTGTCTTAATTATTACAAAAATATTAAGCGATAGCAAACATTTAAATACTTTTTGATGCTCGAAAGCAAATATTTATGCAATAGAATATCTTCACAGAAAAGGGAGTAATTAAGCCTATGTATTTTCTGTTGTAAAGGTAAGTCCTTTCTCTTTTCAGATTGGGATGATTCCTGCTTTTATCCTCCGGATAACAAGTTGACTTTGGACGTAGAAGCTTTTCGACAAGACATGGTATCAGCTCACAACAGATATCGCCAGTTACATGAGAGCCCTCCGCTTACGACTTTACAGGAGCTAGAAGACGATGCGCAAATCTGGGCAGAGACTATCGCGGCCAAAGGACATCTAGAGTACTGTGAACATTTACATAGTAAGTGGGGAAATGAAATGAAGTATCGTACTTCTGAAATGAACTACATTTTTATGATTAAATTTAAAAGCCAATTAATCACCTGAAATTATCTAGCCTTTTACATGGTTTTATACAGTGCGACATGTGGTTTAAAAATATGAGTATTAACTGCGCCAGTGAACATTAAGCGTATTGGTATGCATGTTTGATTTGAGACTTTATAAGACCATTCACATAACAAAGTCGTTATGTCATATGTACATGCCTTCTGCATGAATAGAAATCTTATGTTGGGAATATTGCGCTGTCGGTAATCTGCTTTGAAATGTTATTATAGAAACGTCTGATATAGGTTTAAGAAAAATCTCTATTCATTGTAAATTTTACGTTTCTTAAAATTTCGTTGCCATGCCACATTAGTATTGAATCATTCAGTGATTAACGTAGAAAAGTTGTTAATTTTTAGTGCTTTAAAATGTTTATTCTCTTAACCTTGTAATAATTATTTCTTCATTGAATGTACAGATACTGTACATTTCATTTTTTCTGCTTTTCTCTATATAATGTGTAATAACTATGCTATTTTTGTTAAGAGCTTGCTCTGTATGCGCGACTTGGAATACTCTGTTACTCAAGATCCTTAATCGGAGTGTAAAATGAATATGAAAATTAATTAGTAAAGTTTCGAGATCCGGAAACGCATTCAATATTACATTTTTTACAAAAACTGCCAATACATAAATATTTTCAGCTATTTTATTTTAGCATAAGAAGCGATTTTCTAAACTGGACAAGTTCCACTTCCTTAAAAGAAAACATAATGATGGTGTTTTGTTCTATTTGGAACTTAAAAAAATTATTTGTGTATTACAGTCGAGCTTTATAACGAACTTTAAGTGACCAGAAGTTTGGTTCGTTATACCCACTGGTTCGCTACATCCCATCCGATAAGCAAAATGGATTACCTGATAAAAGCATGTAAACATTTAATGATGAATTTAGAAAAATGCTGATTAACATTGTTATATATACCAAAAGAAATTAATAATAAATCTGTTTAATATTTAATTGCTATTATTACGCGCAGTTATTAAATTCGTTGTCCTTTCTATTCCATTCTCTCTGGAGTCTGGTATGTTCATTGGTCTTTGTTTGAAAGATTTGTCCAGCTATTGACATGAAAGCTTCTTTCAACGATCACTTTTTTTTTTTTGAACGACGACTTCTAGCCGCTTTCTTCCTTTTTCCAAATTTTTTCTGCGTCCAGAAATGATCGAATCTCAGTTTTTCATGTATGGTACTGACTGTAGATTTAGATATACTGTATTCATGAAAGATATCAGTTTGTCTCTATCCATTTTGTATTTTTTGAATACTATTCACTTTATCTTCAGTGCAGTAGCCTTAAGCTTAAGCTTGCTATGCAGAGAATTTCTGGCTACAGAAGCAGAGTGCACAGAGTTTGGCCGAAAAATATGTGAGAGTTTTGCTCTTCTCGAAAAAATGAAAAAGAGTGATAGTTTCATTTAGTGTCTTAATTTATATCCAGTGACAATAAATCATTTTCCCCAAGATAAGTATGGTTTTAATACAAAGATTCAATAACCTCAGAATAGAAAAACCTTATGTCTAAGATACCTTATGCCTTGCATACCTTATGTCTAATAAAGAATACCTTATGTCTTGCAAAAAACTAAAGCATCCAAAACCCTTATTCGGAGAATAGAACTTGGAGAGCACTTACATTCAACCAAAACAAAGTCAGTTTCCCTTCGAAAATTCTCCAGGGTGGTATCTCTCCCTTTAGGCAGATAGCCCTTGCATGCTTAACTCTATTTAATGAAATTCAACTTGACCTAAATATTTTAACATGAATAATTTTATATTTACATCTAGCCATCAAGTTTCAAACTTTTGACTGAAAACACGTTTTAGGGTACATTCATTATCAAATTCAGCGTTCAATATCCCTTTTAGCGATTTTACCCAGTTTAATAATTCTCTGATAATGTAATAAATAATAACTATCCATTTCACATTTAAACATTAACTTCACTGTCATCAGATCGCAGAAGGTAACAATGTGCAAAGTGTATTGATATACCGATTAATAGCATTGAGGATGCTTTTTCATGTCTTGAAACGTTTAAAAATAACAGACCACTACTCAAGTATATGTATCGAATAACAAAGAGTTTTCATTCATAATTTTGTATTACATTTAGTCATCAATTAAACATGTTGCTAGATAAAATTTTAAGAGAGACATAACTTTATTTTTTCATTTTTTAGTTAACCCAAAGTGATTGTTTTTCCGTTATATAAAAGTAAAATGATAATACGTGGATGACAAAACATGTATTTTATTTAAAACATTTTGGCGTTTTGAACATTAAATAAAAGTAGCGGATACTCTGTCAATGGTATCGAAAGACGTATACAATTTTAAAGGTACCGCAAAATCGCGGTTGCAAGTTATCGAAAAATAACCGAGATGTGACTTTCGCGTAAATGTCACTAAACTATACAAATTTCTATTATCCATCCAACAATGAATGTTCCTTTTATGTGGAAATGTTCCGCTTTTGGATTTGTATGGAACTGTCGTGTGTAAAAATACTTCCAAAGCGCTGTCAAGGGAGCTCTGAAAATGCAAACAAAAAACACCTGGGAGCCTGGGAGCAATGCTTCATTCAAAGTGCGGGGTTGGCCCCTCATTTTATTCTTACCTACTTGTAAGAAGCAAAACATTTTCTCGTGACCATAGCACCCAAAGAAAACAATAACAGTCTGCAGCATAAGCGTTTTTGACGACAATGCCATGTCTAAGATATTTAAGCCAACAACAAACCCCATTGGATAAATTTTGAGTGAAACACAGGCTCAGCCTGTCTAAAAAAGAATGAAGTTTAAAAACAATGGGAAGATAAAAGAATACACATCCTAAAAGAAAGTTACTTGATCTTTTTCTTTAAACAAATTTCGCATCCAAAAAAGCAATATCTTCCTCATCATTTTCTACTTATGCCGTCCACTTTTCTTAGAACTACATAAAATTAAATTATTCGTCTTTTTCATTTATTTAATTTAATTTTGATCTTTTTAGTCCAAAGGGATTTAGTCCCGAAGGACTATTACTTTCGTTTTGCGATTTTGCGTCGATTCACTCTGAATGCCCGTTTCACTTTTCAAATTGTTGCCACTAAATGTTATCGCTCTGCATTAAATTTTAAAAAATGAAAAATTTGCATAAATGTATGCATGTTTCTCGCATTGTGATAAAACCTAGAGCCATCGAATTTTGAATGACGTAATCCTACTGCGAATATGGGCATCTGGAAGCCCTAATTTTGAATTTGAAATTTGCTTTATTATCGATTTTATGTTTTGTAACATTTCAACGAATTTCTGATTAACAAACTAAATGATTTCAAAGCGAGCAATGGCAACACTGTACGGAAAAAAAAAACATTTTTATCTCCAGCGCACGAGACTTACGGAAATTCTAAAGATATGTTCATTTTAAAATGATTTTGCGATATTGATTTTGAACTGAATTTTATGGTTTGAGTACGTAGTACATGATATTTAATAAAAAAAGGTAGCACACGAAACGTTAAAAAAACGCGCCTTTGGACGTAACTTAAAATCTGAAATCTTTCAGATTTTTTTAATTTTTTGTATTATTTTACTGATTTTCATTGATTTTTGGTTATAAACGCGTGCATTTTGGTTTACAAACGTATACTGTGTTAAAATGTAATAAGCGATCATCTGTAGTCCGAAAACGAATTAATTCATTTTAAATTAAGGGATTATAGGGAAAATTATTTTTGTGGATGAACATTTCGGTTGACTGAGGGTTTTCAGAAATGAATTAAATTTGAGAATCGAGGTTTCGCCGTATTTAATTTCTCTCTGTGCTAGGGATGGATGATGCCAGGAATGAAATATTACTATGAATAAACACCATATAATGCAGACAAAATTTGTTTTGTTTTGTTATATATGGCTGCAAAATTTACATAAAATGAACTTATATAGCAATATAGAGTTAAATGTAATGGATATAAATTACAACTAATGAGTTTTACTTTGAACAAACACAATCCTGAAATTTTTAATGAAATGCTTGAATTTGAATGATTTGGATATTATCAGATTCTTTATGATAAGAAACTTTTTTCATTATGTGGGGCAAGCTGAGCGATAAGCTAGATTTCTGATGTCAATGAAATTAAATCAGATATGATGTGAATGAAATGTTATTGACGATTCATCTCCTAATAATCATTTTTGATAATTTCACAATCAGTGACACGTATCCTTCTGATATTTTTATTTTAAAGGAACTAAAGTAATAATTTAAATTTATATTTTTGTGTTATTTTTAATTTTAGATTTATGGATAAATTTGTATTTATAATTTTGTTTTTAGATTTGCATGGTTAAGTTTGAAAAAAATAATCACATTCCTCCGTTCATGTTGTCGGGATGTAAGTGATTAAAATGTCCAATTAATAAATGAAAGATGCGTGATTCGAGAGCACTATCGATTTTTCATCTTTCTTAACTTTTAATCCTAATAATCTCTAAATGTTCCATGCAGAAAGACTTCTTCACAGGTTTTTCTTCTAGTGATAACTAAGAAAAAAATTTTCAATAATCGTTGCTTATTCTGAATATTATTGATTAAATTATACCAAATATGTAATTAAATACGTAGACTACTTTTTAAAATATCTCTTCGGAAAGGAGCATCCTCAATAAAAAATACCAAATATTTCTTGATAAGGGATTATACACTCACTTCCAAAAGTTAAGCACGGAGATGAAAATGCTAATTTCCGGAAGCCAATCAGAATTGAAGAGGAGGCAATTCGCTGCAGAGGTAGATGGAAGTATGCAAATATGTTAGGTAACAGCCAATCGCGCTTTCATGTCAAGAAATATGCAAAAAAGGCAGTCTTATAAGAAGCCAGCTTTATGAAGGGTTACAGAAGTTGATTGTAAGTGCTGATAGAAGGTGTTTAAAATTTTCGTACAATTTGTTTTCAAGACATACGTATTTCTATGACTTCCAGAAGACGAATGGAAGATTCTGAGCGCTGGCGTGCTGTGGGGCGCATTGAAGCAGGACACTCGATCACAGATGTTGCTCTTTTCTTCGGCGTTCATCATTCTCTAATTTCACGTTTATGGAAACAATTCCAAACCGCACAGACAGTTGTCCGAAGGCCCGTAGCCGGTCGCCCAAGAGTTACAACCCCCGCGGAAGATCGATATATTGCTATTGCCAAGCGAAATCGCAGAGCTACCTCCACACGTGTGACATCTATGCTTACAGCGTCCATTGGTAAGGCGATATCTGCAGCTACTGTACGCCGAAGATTACATATGAGTGGACTGTACGCCCGGTACCTCGAGTTTGTGTTTCTATATCCGTCTAATCAAGAGGGGCACGATTACAGTGGTGCCGGGAACATGCCAGTTGGAATGTGTCTGACTGGGGCAATGTCATGTTTACTGATGAGTCAAGATTTGCTCTGGAGCCAGATGACAAGCGTATAATGATATGGCTTGAACAACGAACACGCAATCAGGCCCAAAACATCACCGAACATCACGCATTCCGAGGCGGAAGCATTATGGTGTGAGCAGGGAATTCATTAGGATATCGCACCGACCTGCACATCTTTAAACGGGGTTCTTTGACGGCTGTCCGGTATCGAGATGAAGTCCTAGAACCCATTGTGAGATTGTACGCTGCAGCAGTTGGCCTACTTTTGTTTTAATGGATGATAACGCACGTCCCCATAGAGCTGGCATCGTCGATGTCTACCTGGAGAGTGAAGGGATTGCGCGTATGGCGTGGCCAGCATATTCGCCCGACCTTAATGCCATTGAAAATCCTTGGGATGTTCTCGGCCGTGCTGTATCTTCACGTTTCCCACCTCCAGCCACTCTTATTGAGCTGGAAACTGCTTTACAAGAAGAATGGCGATTGCTTAATTCTGCGGTGGTTGGCCACCTAATTGAAAGCATGGTCACAGGGTGTAAACTTTGTATACAGATGAGAGGGATCACATCCCAATTAATGTCCTTTTTTTCCATTTTATGTTGTTTATTTTCACTTTACACATAATTCTGTTTAAGTCTCTAGTATGTCATTATCTGATAACTTACAAAAATTTAATATTGTTTTCATTTCTGTATATAATTGTTCATTTTGTTTTATGCATGCTACTTTCTTGCCGAATTTTGTGTCAATCAAAGAAGTATTTTTTGATTTTTTTGCATTTTACATCTTCGTGCTTAACGTAGCGTTTGGAAGTGAGTGTATCATTCGTTATAAAAAAACATAAAATGTTTAATTCATTAAAATATATTCATTTATTGTTGATTAAAAGATATCCTGATTTATGAGGAATGATATGTCATTGTTTCTTTAAAAAATTTCTTAAAAGTGTCAATTTTTAACATAGAAAAAATTAGAAAATTGTGCAAAAGCTATACCATCGTCAGTCTTCTTTATCGAGAATCATATAAATGCAGTAACCCTAGATTATCTGAAGTACAAAGACGGATGATATTAAATTAAACAAAGACAATTTTATACAAGGATTCGACTTCTTCCATGGAATATTTTCAGTTTACAAACAAGAAGAATAAATAGCGTTTGAGATTATTTCAAGCTTGAAGGAAGTAAGTTGATGTAAGCGAAATATTGGTTACCTGAAGCTATAACCAAGCAGTAATGCAGCATGCATCAAATTGATTTATCGCTCGAAACTTTTGATTGTGTTAGTTAGTATTTAAAATATTAACTTTCATTAGTTAATAAATATTAACTTTCATTAGTTAATATTTAAAATATATAAATATAAATGCTCATTTAGTTTTAAGGAACAGTCAATTTTAGGCTAATGAATGTGCTAGAGAATCCCTTAAGTATTTTTGAAGTTATCAAGAACATATCGAAATCCGTTTTTTCAGAATTTTGTTCTTTAAATTTCGATATCTCCATCCTCCAACAAAGTTCTAAAGAAACTTGAAAGGAAGGGGAAAACCCTCTCTTCATGCAAGAAATTATACTTTCCGAAAAGCTGAAAGTTTTTTTTTTCATTAAATTAATATTCTTAACATGAAAATACCCCACAAGTGGCCGAATAATTAGTTATTAGCCATCACTGGCTGAATCCTAAAGTTCGAACTCAACCGAAAGGGCTGGCTGCATGGCTGGTTTTCGGCATGTGTAATGTGAATAGTAGCCACTTTTCCTTAGGAAGTACTGGTGTTGAATGCTTTTGACACTATTCGTTTCTCGACAGATTCTTGGAACGAAGGCGCATCAAACACGTGGGGAAAGTGCTTTAAAGAAGGACAGACATTTTACTAGAAAATGCGATTGAATAAAATCTAATACTTCTGCTATAATACAGAAGGAAAAAGATGTTTTTGATGACTAAAATGTTTTATAGACTTCTAATTTTTCTAATACTGTAACTCTCGACGTTATCATATATGTGTTGTTACAGGGTTTTGTCATGACCATTAGCTTTTGATATAGATGATAATGTGCAAGTTGAAGAATTGGCTGTAAATTCTGTAGAAGAAATACGTTATATATGATTAATAGAAGATAGAGCTGCCTAAAGTTGAACTCTGTTAAAAAAGGGTGTTGAGGAATTTTCCTTGATATCGCCAAGACATGGCGTTAGAAGTTCATCTATTGGCTTACTTAACTCTCCCCCTTCTGAACACATGGCTTGTAAAAACATTTTTTTTATGAGTTAGTCTTCTTGAGGATAGAGTTTGAATTGGATTAAGCAGTATAATTCGATTATTAGATTCTCTTGATGAAACTCTTCAGTTCTTGCCTTTTAAACGTTGACATTCGATTTAAGCATTTTAGCCTACATTATGTATATACATATATAATTAAGTTTCAATTAAAATTATGTAAAACCCTCCAGGCCACGCATCTCATTCTTTGATTATCAATTTGATTCGAACTTGATCTAGAATTTCGTTTCATATTGGTGCATCGGTCCGGAAAGGAAGAATCTGATTAATTTGAAATTTTGTGTTTTTCGCCTTTTGGACTAAGTTTTCTAAGCGAAGTCTGCTCACGGTAAGTCTCCTTTGATAATTTATTAAAATGGAACAGAAGACACTAAATAAGAATCGAGCACATATACGTGCCTCTGTAACTCAATAAAATTGTAGATGAATATTTAAAAGAAAAAAAAACAAGAAGAGTTAGAAAATTGTTTAGAATTGTTAAATAGTAAAGAAACGGAACTACATGATTTAAATGAAAAAATACAAAATTTGTTTGAAGCTGAATCAAAATTAGAGCAAGATATTAACACTTCTATGGAATATAACGATAAAATAATAATAACAATAAGCTAAAATAATCATAAGCTAAAATCAACCCTTATTTAAAGAAATACAATACTCGAAATGTCAACAGGAATTTAAATAATTCATCTGCGGAAGTTGAAACCAAAATACAGATTGAAGGTTATGTGAAATTGCGCAAACTGTTAATTCACAAATTTTCCAAAGACTATAACGATTGGATGAATTTTTGGAATTCATTCTAGGTTAGTATTCATGATAATGTTACATGTTCGAAGATCGAAAAAATTTAATTATTTGAAAATTTATTTATGTGAAAACGCAGCATCGGCCATAGATGGTCTCTCAGTCTCAGAGGCTAATTATGACTCTGCTATAGACATTCTTAAAAATAAATTCGGTCAAAGTGACCTTATTATCAATACACACATTTCTAATCTCTTAAATTTAAATCCCGTTCAAAATGAAGTGACAAAGTTGCGAAAACTTTATGATACAATTAACGTTTAAATCAGAAGCCTTTTGGCACTCGGTGTGAAACTAGAAACATATTCCAACATGTTTATTCCAATTTTAATGAAAATTGTCCCAAACGATATAATTTTAGAATTTCATCGTACAAATACTGGAAATCCTTCAACCTACGATTTAAACAAATTTCTAGACCTTTTTCCGATTAGAAATGGAATTGCGAGACAAAATTAATTCCTTATCCTTTCCACGCAATTCAAAACCGGAAATGAAAAGTATTAAAAGATATCCACCGCCGCCAAAACATAAACAAATTCTTACTACACATGAATTTATGGCAGACGCGGTATCAAATCGAAACTGCATTTTTTGTTTTCAGAACCATGACTCAGAATCCTCTTTATGCTTTACAGTTAATGAAAGAGAGAGATTTTGAAGAAGCAAGGATGGTGTCTTTTGCGCCTTGCACCTAAACACAGAATTTCAGAATGCCGGCAACGGAAAACTAAAGTTTGTAAAATTTGCAATGGTAAACATTAGGAAGCCATAAGTTTTAAATCCAGTTCGATAGTTAAAAATACAGCAACTGATAAAAAGGATAGTACATCTATTTCGAGAAATGATACACAAACCAAGGAACAGAAAGAAGAAATTATTTCGGCCGTTTCGCATAGCGTAAATAACATAATTCTTTTACAGACTTGTGCGATAAAAGTTAAAACAGCTAAGGAAAAGATGTCTGCCAGACTTCTCTTGGACAGTGGAAGTATGAAAAGTTTTTGTGCTCGAGAGTTAGCGAACAGATTAAACCTCGAAGTCATACGAAAAGAAAAATTAACTGCCTACTCTTTTGGGAATACCTTACCCATCCAAAAAAATTATGATGTAGTTAAATTAAGTTTAGAATAGAAGTTCTCTCGATTTTAGAATAGAAGTTGAATTTTTAGTAACTGATCATATATAAGGTTCCTCCTCATAAAGCAGAAGAAATTAAGCAAAATAGATAATTAAAAAATTTGATACTCGCAGATTTTCCCGATTGTAAAAAACCTTTGCCATTTACAACATAGTAATGGGAGGCATTAAATACTTAAGCAAAAATCTTGTTGCAGTGGAACTACAGTGGTGTGCAAAACTTAAGCAACAGGTGTTCTTTTTGCCATAACTCCACGAGAAATCATCTGGGAGACATGACATTCAGAAATGAGAGACAGCATTTTGTGTTTAATCGATGACGAAAGCATAGTTGCGCAAAAATGAATACAGTGCATATAGTATGTAATCAAACAGAAAAGGCTTTATGGAACTCATAGTAAAACTCCAAACCACCGTCACGGTCTCTTTCAGTGATGATACTGGGATGAAACCGTGTCCCGAACTCTCCCCAAATCAAGTGGCTTGAATTAACGTGGCACTAAATAATCATTGTGGCACTAAAACAACTCTCATCCGTAAAGAGAACAAAACTCCATTGATGAGATGTCTAGCTTTTGTGCTCCTTGCACCACTCTAAACGGTGGCCCCGATGGCCAACTTTCGAAGGGATGCAGCGTTCAGAACGGCGGGAGAATAGAGCCACCTTTGTGAAAGCGTCTGGGCTCTGTAAACAGTGACACTTGTCGCCCCGTTGCTGTACACAAATGCTGAGCTATGGCGCTTTCTGACTGGTTTCGGACTCTTTTTGCCTGCAGGACGATATGTCGATCATCCACTGCAGTTGTTTTCCTGGGACGGCCGCCATTAACATTTCTAACAGTAGTGCTTATGGTTTGGAAGGCTTTCCAAGCGCGCAAAACAACATTTTTGCTGATCTCGAATGCTTCAGCCATACTTGTCACACTACATCCCTCCTCGAGCTTTCCTATCCTTCTTCCACATGGACCTTATAAGAGCCTTTTCTTAAAAGGTCCATGTTCTTCCACGTGTGAAGTCATCCAGGTGATTTCTTCTAGCCATATTTCACGAAAGAACTCGCCTGCACTTGTAGCGAATGTCTTTAATTGCGTCTCCGTCCTTCCTTTTATTTAGTTTTGAGCTGAGCGCGCCGACCGCACGCGTTTTGCGTACGCTCACCTCGCCTGTGAAGTTTTGTTCCTGACATTTCCATACGCATGACCTTTCTACTAAATTGCGTTTTCATTGTACTGATCGCATCCCTTTTCTGAAATTTTATGGCTATCTGATAAAAATTTACACTGTTGCTTAAGTTTTGTACACGATTGTATTTTCAGCTAGTGCCTACATGGATGAAAAGATGATGATGATGTCTCTTTAGCTTTCAGTGTAGTTGTAGAGGAAGATTTGATTTCCAAACAAATAGCAAAATTTTGGGACTTCGAAAACTCAGGACTTATTAATAAGAGGGAAAACTTCGATTCAACTGAAAGTGAAGTTATCGAATATTTCGAATCAAATATAACATGAAAATTCTCGCTACAAAGTTAGATTGCTTTGGAAACATGACACATCAAATCTAAATAATAACAGAGAGATCGCGGAACAAAGATTTAATCGACTTAGAAAACGATTTAAAAAAATCCTAATCTATTGTCCGAATACAGGTGTTAAAGCTTACAAGAAAAAGGTATCACCGACTTTTCTAGCTTTCAGTACTTAAAAGTATAAATCACACTTCAGCACGAAGTCGCCTTTAATTAAAGACTCGTATCATAGGTTTAAAATAGTCACTATCATTAAAACACTATAACTGCGGTGATTATTCACAGAATAGCATCAGTTTCAATGAAAACAAACTTTATTATCAAGAAAGAAATCAATAACGATCCTAACGCTGCTACATCGTTCTCGCACTTGAATATTTATAGTTGTTGCCATACACAAATTACTAAACTATACGCACAAAATCTAAGTGAGGCTTTCTCATGAGCCAGGAAATATAAAATACAAAATAATAAACATTAAAATAAGTAAGATATTCTTAACATCCTCCAATCAAAACATAAAATTACCACTTTAAGCCATTTTAAGTTAATATTAAAAATATATGTATATCCTGTACTAATCAAATAAACCACAGAAATATTCTCAAGGTATAATAATAACAACCAATAAAAATGTATTTCACTAAATCACTTATTTAAATTATAAGTCCAGTTTTTCTGGAATCTTAATTTTTTTTACCAGTTCTAGTAAATTTTGGCTTGTTGTCAAACACACCATTATCCTGTTTGACAGGCTGCTTTGAAAACTTGGTCAAACTATGAGATTCCACAGGCTTACGGTAGTCAGTAGCAGATGCTATTTCAAGAGGATATATATTCTCTGAATAGGACGAAGAATTTCTTGGTGTAAAGTCTGCACGTTTACTAGCCGCACATTACCGTCTCTACCTGAAACAAGCTCAGTAATACGACCTAAAGGCCAGTTAATTCTCTTTTTGTTATCAGTTCTCACTAGAACGATATCACTCACAGCCACTGTGTCTTAGTTTACTGTTCTTTCGTTGAATCAGAGCACCTAAGTATTCTGACCGAAAACGGTTCCGTAACTCTTTAAATACGATTTGTCTATATTTCAGTCTTTTAGATAAAGAAATTTGTTCCACAGCATCAATATCTGGAACACTTTTAAGAACATAAATGTCTTAAAGAAACATCGATGGAGAAATGGGCTTTATGACATCTCCTTCAGAGATATAAGGTTAGAGGTCTTGAGTTGATTACGCTTTCACAGTCTGCCAGAGTAATTGCCATTTCTTCATAATTTAGACGAGCCTGTCTTAACACTCTTTTTAAGAGATCTTTCAATATTCGTATTAGTCACTCCCACCAACTGCCCCACCGTGCGGCTGTCGGTGATTTAAACTTCGAGTCAATCGAATTGACGACTCCATGTCTCTGTATACGGTTGCAATCTAGCTGTTTCTTCTAAATGCCATTAAAAAGGCATCTGTGGAAGCGGCAGTAATTAGCTCAAAATTTATTGCTCTGTACACTGCGCAAGTGAATATCAATACCCAACACTTTCTATTTTCTTTTAGAAACAGAGGACCAGCCATGTCAACACCTGTAATTTAAAATACCGCAGCATCTTTTACACGATTTTCAGGAGGAGTGCAGTTATCGCTTCCATGTTCCTTGAACTAGATCTTTTACAGATCGTGCAATGAGTCACAATATTTTTCACAGTCTTCCTTCCGTTAAGAATCCAATATTTTTCTCCAAGCAGATTCAAAAGTATCTGACCACCTGCGTGACAATTCTTCACATGAACAGAAAAAATAAGTTGTTTCACAACTTCGTGTTTTGAAAAAAGGACAACAGGTTTGAGAAAATCATCACTATCCTTTCTGCAGATAATCTTAGTTTTTACACAATAGATGCCGTCATCATCTTTAAATACCTGAAAAGTTTTGAGTTTATCATTTTCCAAATCAAGGGATTCCTTTTGAATCATAAGCAATATCTTTAACTCCGCTTCGTGAAATTCTATTGCTTTCAATTCTCCTTGTCTTCTGCTTTCCGTATTTGCCCAATTTATGCTTAAAACGAAGAATCCAGGCAACCATCCGTACGATTCTGTCATAATTAGAAAAATGCTTGTAGTACCAATAATTATCACAAACGGTTTCACTATTTGTCATCGTGCTAGTCGTTTTCAACTTCTCCTTTTCAATCTCGTCTTCATTACAGTTATGATGGTTACAGGAATCTATATAATTAAGGAATTCTGTAGGATCTTTCATCCAGTGCTGTCCCTCCCACCATCTTGATGTAATTAGATATTTCGCTTTGCAATCTCTGGATGGCAGATTGGCAGGATTCTTTTCTCTAGGAACGTGCTTACAAGCTAAAGGTTTACTGTTTTCTAATCTCCTTAATACGGTTTCACACGAAAACAGACCAATTTTAATCTCTTTTAACTCTAGAAGCGCCAGAGCAGTCATTTTGGCTGCTTTCGTCATTTCACCGTGGATTCCTAAAAAAACCTGTAGAGACATTAGGTTATTTAGTAGCAGGAGACATGAAAAATATGCAATTCCTTCGCCGGGAATCGAACCACGGACCTCTGAAATACCAGCTCAGTGTGCTGACCATTACACCACGAAGGCACGCTAAGAATGTGGGAGATATACCTTATATACTCCCCTTTTTAAAGGGCGACTAGGGTTTTAGGGGACCTAGTCGCCAAATCCTGGGTGTGGAGAGTCATCATCCACAACCCTTTTAGTTCGGGCGCCAGTG